>VZTF01001321.1:897067-1002026 GCA_013397755.1 Cnemophilus loriae
ATGGGTGCCGTGGCAGGTGACATCCCCAGGTGAGGGTCCGGGTGGGTGCTGCGGCAGATGACATCCCCAGGTGAGGGTCCAGGTGGGTGCTGCTGTTTCCTGCCACTGCTTTGTTAGCGTGACAGCAGCTCTCAGGCTGTCAACGCTTTGGATCATGCTCTTCCAGTAGCCGCTGCTTTTGCTGACTTGTTGGATGCACTTGGAAGGTTCCAGGTAGATTTTCTGACTTTGCTGCATATCTTCGAATACCAACAAGCTCCATCAGGGTGGAGTGACCCAGTAATAGATTGCCCTCTGCCCGGGGCTCAGCAGGCTTGGCACAGCACAGCCTTAGCAGGGCCAATAATCCACCTTGCTTTTAGATATAACCACTTACTGGGCAGTCTCTGCCAGGTTAAGTAGTTCCTTACACGGAGGTTGAACCTGTATCATACATTGTGGTGTTATTGGCATTTTGTATAATTAAAGAAGACTTAGTGCTATGCAATGGAAGAGCAGACAGTTGGCTTGGTTTGGGGGTTGTTACTTCTGTGCTATAGGTTTATTGATATTGGCTCTAGCGGCAGCAAGCAGTACCCTCCCTGCTACAATTCCTCCCAGGAATCTTGCACCAAGTGTTTCTCAATCATGTACAAGGGTCCTGTGAAAAAAACACCCATAAGGAGCTTCTGCGTCAGAGAAGTGTGGGATCTGTTCCCGCTTCGCAGCCAGCAGGGCTGAAGCACAGTGGCGCGACATATCTGGGATGAGATTGCAGGGAGATGAATCCCCTCTCTCACCCCACTTACTTGGATAAAGATTTTCCAGTGTGGATTGGAAATCAGAGAGCTACACTCTCATTTCTCCCGCAGTTGGTGTGAATTAGGCACCTGCTTTCCTGGAGCCCTTTGGAATTCCCGTAGAGCAAACCCTACCTTCTCTAACGCATTTAGAAGCAATTAAAAGATCAGCCAGCACTGACAAGCGAGTTAATGTGGTCTGCAAAGAAAATGCCTTCAAACTTGTCTGGGTCCCAGGAACCAACGGGGGAGGCAAATGACAAGGACCCGAGTAAAGACCCTACTATCAGCTTGGGAGTGCTGGTAATCTGCTTGGGAGCTGATGCCAAGGAGCTGGATAAAGATGCAATTAAGGTTGCCACAAAGTTCTGGGATAGATTGCAGTTCCCAGCTGTGATAACTGAAGAGTTGGCTGCAGTTCCAAAACACCAGCATGATAGTAAAGTAGGAATGAAAGGACAAATATCTTGGCCTTTTCATTTTCCAGACATTTATGTTCGCTATCTGCATGGAGCCTAAATTATCCTGGCTAAATTCCAAGCTATAATCTCTTTTTTTTCCCCCTCTTCCTCAAGTGGGTTAGTAAAGTACAATTAAGCTTTGATATTTTGCATTGCACAAGGGAAAGCAGAATAAACATTTCCACTTATTTATGATCCATCTTAGCTTTTGGAGAGTTTGACAGTTTTACAAGTCCCTGACTGCTGATCTTGGTCAGTGCAAACACCCTGCTTTGAAAGCATCGCATTTGAGCCTTCAACGTGGAGCAGACATCATGTTCCAACTCTCTTTTTAAGTAAAAGAATATAATGTAAATAAAAACAGTTATTAAAAATCCTGTCACAGGTAAAATGCAGTTCTGAAGACCCTCCAGAAATCAGAGTTCTAGCACAGCAAATGCATTTTTCACAGGGTGTGTATAAAATGAAATACCTCATTAGCGGCTGTAAGTCACAGGGAAGTTACATGAATTCTTACAGCCCTAGGAAGATGCACAAACGAGAAGGATGAGATGGGAAACTCATCATCTGATCTTCAAACGGAGCCTGAAAACCCCTTGTCACTTCCACCACTGCCAGCACAACCAGGAATGACGGGATCTGAGTCAGGGCATTAGGGACGTGCCAGTTCACAGCCCACGGCTCGTGAGCTGTGGCAGAAATGCGTGGCAGAGTTTGACGTGTGGCTACCAAGCGTGCACGGGGCCTGTTGACTGCAGTGCTGGAGGGGCTGAGGGGATGCCAGTCCGGGATTGTCAGTGACAAGAGCAGGCAGCAGCATTTCCCCATGAGGAGCAGTTGGCCCTGCTGTGGCACATCGAGCAGGTTTTGAGGTGGGGACTCTGGGCACCTGCTTGTCTGTGGCTGTTGAGGAGGATTACTGCCATTTAGAGAAAAAAAAAAGGTCTTCCTGTATCATGACAGAGGTTGGGAAAGAGCAAAATCCTTCGGATTTTTATTCTGGTTTGGTACAGAGTGGTGTGATGTGCAGTCAAAGCGAGGAGTCAGCCCTGCCCTCTGTTCTGTTCTCCTGTCTGCACGAGCGTGGCTCTGTACTGGCCGTGCTGAGAAATCCTTTCTTTGCCACAAGCACCACACCAGCATCCTACAGAAAAGGGGACACGGAGGGTCCTGCAGTAACTGATGCAGGAGTGCTGCAAACGGCAAGAAAACCTCTCCAGCTGTTCTTATTCCTGCCATGGTGTTGGAAGGCATTCAGACTTAAACACAAATCCCTTTAATTAATGAAGTCCCAATCACCATGTGATTCCTACCTGTTGAAACTGGAAAACTATTTTTGGATGGAGATACAAGTAATGCATCTGCCATTGGTTTTAAAAATCTGTTAAAAAATTGCTTTGAAATAGACCTACAAAGAGACACCTCTTTTAAAAAGCAGTACATTTGGGTAAAGGTTTCACTGAGCTCCCTGGCCTGGGCAGGCAGCTGCACATTCCCACAACTCTCCCTGCACAGATCCACCACTGCCCTTGTCCTGCCACTGGAACCTATCATGCGGCAGCCAATTCAGAAAGCTAAAACTTCATCAGTCTCATCCTGCCAAACGAAAGTGACTCATTTTCTGCCGGTTTGGCTGACAGGACCTGCTGGCGTAGGTGGTATCGGTGAGGAGGGGTAGGAACTCACAGTTGGGGAAGGAAGAGGTCTCCTGCTTTGGCAGCACCTGGAAGTCACACTGCATCCTGGCAGCAAGGTTCACTGTGCTGGTGCTTTCAAAACAGAAATTGATATCCTCCTATTTTATTTAAAGTGTTTAAAAATTTGAAGTACAGTTTGAGATTCTTCTTCAGCTGGAGTTTATGATCACCTCACAGTGAGGCTGACTGGCCTGTTTGATATAGAGCTGTCACTGGTTTTGATTGCTCCCTCTGCCTCGTTGTTAGGAAAGCGCTGCTTCTTGTGAGGAAAACATCTCAGAGACAATGCCCAAATCTCAGCACAGATGTCTTTTCTTTATTGCAAACAATCTGGTTAACACTGATGTTCATTCTGATAGGGATTTAATGCACGCTGTAGCATCTGTTTTCCAAGCACCCGAGGAGTGTGGGTCCTGCAGACAGCACAGTGCTCAGATGGGGGCACACAGTTTTTCAGCTCAGGTGGCTGCAGGAGAGGTGTCACAGCCCAGCTGATGGAGGGATGGGGCTCCAGGGAGGAGGGTGCAGTGGGGAAGGGGGCTGCAGCCGTGGAGGGCGGGGGTGCTGGGGCAGGCTGGGGCACAGCCAGGACTCTGAATGCTGTTTGCAGGGGGACTGGGCTGAGTCTTTGGCACAGAATGTACCTGTGGGACACGGTACAGCCGAAGGGTGGCACAGGCTGTGTACTCTGTGTTGTTTCTCATAAACATCTGATGGTAACCTACCACCCGTAGCCCCTGGGGAAATAGCTGGCTTGGCATGGAAAAGTTGCTAGCAGGCTCTAATCTGGGAATATTAAGCTTTGCAGGATTTTTTTTTTTTTTCCATCTGCTTAATTATGAAATCAGTTCAGGAGAGGGAGGTGACACATTTAGGTTGCTCTGCTATTTCAGCTATGGAGATAGTACCCAAAGGATGTTAAAAAGTTGTCATCCTCTTGTCTATCCCAGGTTGCTCCAAGCCCTGTCCAGCCTGGCCTTGAACACTTCCAGGGGTGGGGCTTCTCTGGGCAATCTGTGCCAGGGCCTCACCACCCTCACAGGGAAGAATTTCTTCCTAATATCTAATCCAAACATGCCCTGTGACTGTGCAAAGGTATTTTAAAAGGCCTGAAGATTTACATCAGCAGAGAAAATTCCCCTAGCTCCTCTGTCCTTGTTCTGTGGAAGAGGCCACTTGTAAGTGTGACAGTGCCATTATTTTTTTAGTCATATTCACTGAAAATATCCTCACTAGGTGCAAAATATTTTTCTGCCTTTTTTTTTTCTGTTCTTTCTTTCATCACTGTTCATGTCTTGGTTTGGTCTAGAAGTGGAGTTGTGCATTTAACGTGTGGGGAACTGGGGGAGCTTCAGCCCCTGCAGAGTCCCAGTCTGAGCTCAGGATTGCTGTGCACAGGCTCTGGCTGAGTAGGCTGAGGTCTGGAATGAGGGCAGCTACAGTTTCTCCGCAGCTGAGATGGCTGAGTGAATCTACTGGGTTTTTCTAAGTGAAAATCACTTTGTCTTTGTGAAGACTTTTGGTGTTAGACTGGTCATCCTCCTGGCTCTTTTCTACAAATAGCTTTTCTTTCCTTTTTTTGCTCTGTGAGTACAATGATTTTTTGTCTCCTCTCTTGGTATTCAGTAAATGCTGTGTTGTGGTAAAGATTATGATAAATTATGGCACTAAGTATAGCATTAAATATAGGCATGGTGTGTATAGGCTATTGTAGGAGAAATTAGTTTCTGTTCTGCAGTGTGAAAAAAGAAAAGGATTCATGCATCTCTTTTGTGTTAAAATATCCTGGTCTTCCTGTGGTATCACTTTATTCTCAGATGAAAAAGCCATACAGTTTTGTGCAGGGAAGCCTCCGTTAGAATGGCATTGTCCAATTTGGTCAAGTGATAATGGAAGCAATTAGAAGTTTTAAAGTAGAAAAATAAAATCATGGAAGTTGTGTGATTTTTTTGGTTAGTGTCTTCAGTCTGTTGCACTGATGACTCACAATTGAGAAGCCTGAGCAAAGCAAGCAGTGAATTTGAACAGGTGTGTATGTGAAGTGCCTTGGAATCCTCATCTGTGAGTGTATGTGTAAAGAAAATAGTTGTAAGGAACAGCTCTGTTCCTCTGGCCTATCATGCTACACTTTAAGGTGCTTTAAAAACATTTCTCTCTGCTGAGCATGCTGGATTTTAAGGTAGCAGAGAAGCCTTTAGGTGTGTGTCTGGTGTAACACACAGCCCTACAGAAAGTGTGTATGGGAATCCTCTCCTCTTCCACAGACCCAGACATTTCTAGTGCTGGCAGAGGTTAGAGCCTGAGGGCAGGTACTCATGCTGACCTGCCTGTGTTTTTGAGGAGTCTGGTGCTGTGTGATTCTGTGAGGTTGTATTCTGCTCTGCTCCTGTGGGAATGTTACAGCGCTGGCCACAGGCCTTCAGCAGTTGTCACAAAGTGAGCAGTCAGTTCTTGACATCTGCTGTGCTGCCGTGGCTGCCAAGTTGCGTAGGTAGTTGGCAAGGAAATAAATATTGATAGACCCTAGCAACAGGTACTCCTGAGAACTCTTGTTCTGGGAATGCTTAGGCCGTGTCCAGTGTTATTAAAGTTGTGAGAGCAGTTTAAGTTTATTTATAGGATTTGTTTGTGCCTCATCACCATCTCCCAGCACTGGAATGCACGAGCGGGCTTTGCCGTGTGAGGGCACAGATGTGTGTCCCACACCCTGCTCTGGTGACTCATTTCGACTTGCAGCAGATGCTCCACTGCCCCCAGCTCAGGGACAGCTGATTTACCCCGATGTGGGACATCCCAAGTACGTGCTGATATCTATTCCCTCCTGTGTTTGCTGATCTCTCCTATGGTGGAATGACTATTGCAGAGCCACGTGCATTGGATACAAGGATTTATTCCTTTTCAGCAATATCCTGACAAAACATTAACATACAAGATTCTCAGAGAATGTGCCAGGTGAAATTAGCTTATCCTGTGAAAGCACTGACTCTGGTGAGCACTGTCCATGAACAATTGTGTGTTCTCATTGCAGAAATTGAAGCCAGAGAAGCCTGCGACTGGCTGAGAGCTGCTGGATTTCCCCAGTATGCTCAGCTGTTTGAAGGTATGATCACAAAGACTTGTCAAACAGCTGACACTGAATTCGAGTGGAATTGTTCACATAAATAATATATGTCAGAACCTGACACTTTTGATGGAAGCACTTCCAAATTCTGTTATATCTTCATGCGAACTTGTAGAAAAATAGTGACCTGGTGTATTTTCTTGCAGAAGGGAGATCTCAGCAGGGACTCAGTAGAATTCTATAAAGGACCAAATCTTCCCTGGTTTTCTTTTCCTATTGTTAGACTGTAACTCAGTCGAATTTCTGCTTTTGTTTTTTTTTTTTCAGTTGCTAATAATTTTTTCAGGCTCTTTTTGTTGGAGTGCTGGAAGTGGTGTTTCCAACCACTGATTGCAGCCAAAACTCCTCTGAGGCTCTCCAGCCTGTGGTCTGAGTGAGACTGCTTTATTGAAAAAGAATGTTGGAAAAATCATCTTGCAATCATAAGTGTTTAGAAGAAATACTCAGCAGCAGCCGGCCAGTCGAAAATGCAATTTCAGCATGTTCTCATGTTGTTAAAACTACAAAGAATGCTTATGTCTTGGGGGGAGGTATGGATTTGCTGAGAACTTGTATTGTTTTTCAAGCCACACTTGTGCATATACCTTAAAACTGGCTTTCTTTAAAATACATTTTTTGTTACAAACATTGAAAGCAACAAAAGCTAATCTACTTTTAAGAAAAAGATTATTGAAGAACTACAGTTAAGAGAAAAACATTATCTGCTCTCATTCCCACCTCCCCCGGTCACTGCAAAATTGAAAATTTGAAGTCAAGCTGTAGAGCTGGATTTGAAAGCTGTATTCCATGAAACCTGGAAATGCTTCCTGTCTGCCTACAGGAGATTTTATTCTATAAGCTTTTTGTTGGAAATGTGCATTGCCATGCTTCTGGAAAATGAATCCTCTGCATTACCTTGCTGTTTATGCAGCGTCCTGCCCTGGCTAGGAAAATTAAGCTTATAAAAAATAAGCTAAGAAAATACATATGGACCTCAGTGGTTCCCTCATGTGCAAGGCTAAATCTCAGGAGCTGAACCATTGAACTCTTCAGCTTCCAGCCCAGCATGATGTGTCAGGCTCACTAGAGCTCAGAGAGTATATCTCATGTGCTGCAGTGCCCCTCACCATGGCAAAGGCTCCGGTAAAATAATCCCAGCTTTATGCTGTAGAAGGTGCAGAGAACCAAAGCAAATCTAAAGGTTATTTTGTGTTTCTTGTCTATGGCACTTGGTGTCTGCAAGCTCCTGGAAATGCAGAGGTGCCATCACACTGTGTCCACCTGTGATAACAGCAGCAAGCAGATCCCTACCTTGATTCTCCCACTTGCTCTAAGGAACTGATCCTCACTCGCTGGAAGGATGTTTGCTTGAATGTACAGCTATAGAAACAGAATTCGTTTCATTTCACCTGTGATAAATAAGTTGCAAAATTGAAAGTCTTCGCAATTACAACTCAGATTTCAGATTCAATTTCTTTGTTCACAGATATGCAGTTTCCCATTGATGTAAAAACTGTAAGGAGAGATCATGAATTTTTAGATGGCGATGCGATTGAATCACTGTTCAGGTAAACATTAATCATGGATCATCTTTAATATCCCCAGACCACACAGTTATTTGTTATTCATCTTTTCATGCCTTTGTTTTTGTCAGAGACTAATAAAGTCACCAATGCTGTGACTGAAGGAAGTCACTTAAGCACATAGTTTAGTACCACTGAAGCTGGTTGTTTGAGGAATTAAAAGGTAAAGTAAGCACATGTCTGCGCTTCTTCTTCAGCCACGCTCTCAGGGATGTTACACTGAGCGTTAAATATCTTTTCTGTAATATGAAATGGCTGCAAGCTGATCAAAAATACCCAGTTCCCTGCAAGCATGGCAGGCTGCTCTCTAGGATCACGTCTAACGGAGTGCAGGAATTTCCTCCAACTTCTGTTCCAGCAGATGATAGACAGAAAAGAATTATCTGCGTGAGATCTGTTCTGTTTTCCTGAATATTTCTTGAGTGAGAAGCAAAGGTATTGATTTGAAGTTACTGCTTTGCCACAGCTGCTCAGAGCACACAAGTGGACCTGCGTTGTCAGTGCCAAGTCAGACTCACGGCCCTTTGGAATTTCCCCGTGGAAGAGTGCCAGGATAGTGTGAGGCTTCTGCTTCTCTTGGTACTGCAGTTACAGAAGACTTCTCATTATGAGATTGTTCAGCAGAGTTTCTTTAGCAGAAATTGTGATTTCTAACACTTAGGGCACTGGGAAGTTCCTCTCCTGGCGAGGTGTTCTGGTCCTCTTCTGTCCTGTCAGGTCACCTGAATTCCAGCTCTGCCTGTACCAGAGCACCAAGAGGAGTTGTTCACACACACATCTCTAAAGCACAGCAGATATTAGAGAACTTCGGGTATATTTTGTTTCTTGGTATCCCTTCTGTCCTGAGTGCTCCTTGGAGATCCTCAGTGTGCCTCCTGTTGATGCCACCTATTGTTTGACAATTAAATGATTGGCTAGTTCGGGACCTTATTGATTGCACAAGCTTTAATTAAAATGAGAGCTAATACAGTCCTTCCAGGGATACAGGTTAACAGCTATGTTTTTAATTTTTTTTCAAGAAGCCCACACAGAGTTTAATTTATTTTCAAAACCTTAACTCAGTATTAAGTTCTTCACAATCATTGAAGCTAATAATATGATTTTTTAAATTAAAATATTGATTATGGTTGTCTTCTCTAGTTTTAAGATGGCAGAACTGGAAGTGTGAATATCATTGGTGGTGGTTTTGGGGACCAGTGTATGGGAGCCTCTAACAAATGTCAGTCTTTGACACCAGTAATGAAGATTCCGTGGTAGAAGATCACAGCTAGTTTGGTGCATGTTTGTTTTCAAGACATAAAATAGTTGACATTTAAAACTCCTGTGTTTTCTCTCATACCCTAGAAGGTTGAACACATTGAACAAGTATGCATCAATGAAAGTGGAAATAAGCCGTGATAGGAAACGGGTATGTTTGTAACACACAGTTCCTGTTCTCATTAAAGATGTGTTTAGCTATTGTATTTTAAAATTGATTTGACACATTACTGTCCAACAGTTGCCCCAAAGTCCCACCTCAACATGGCTATCATTGCTTTCCTGAGTAGTTTCCCACCTTATTTATGTGCTGAAAGTGAAAGTTCACTCCTGTTGACTAAACAAAGAAATAAATGGGCAATCCGAATGTTCAGCCAATACAAGCTTGGTAGGTTTTAGCTGTGCTGTCTTTGTGCTCTGCAGCTAAATCAGAGTGGCAGCCACAGCTTGGCTGGGCAACACCAGGTCTCGCCTGAGCCACTGTGGATTAACTGCAGGACTAGCAAGAAAATAATGCCATCTTCTGGAGAAACGTCTGGGGTTTTTTTCTCTTTTTTTCTGGAGAGTTCTGCTCTGTCGTTAGAGAAGAATGGGGCAAGAGAGGCCACAGAAAGGAGACAGGTGGCTCCCATCTCTCTTACGTTCTGCTGTCCCGGTGTTCCCTCGGAATGGGGACGGTCCAGCAAAGGGGGCATCTGGGGCAGGTGGCAAGGGAGGCTGAGGGCTCCAAAAGGGTGCCACAAATATTGATGATGCCACAGTCCCACAGCTAAACACTTCTTTACCTGAAAATGGATGAGTTTTGGTCACAGAAGTGTGAGAGTGTTCGATTTGTTTGGCTTTAGGAAAGGCCATGTAAATCCAATATGATTATCTTTAAAAACCCTTGGATTTGCCACAAAACAGGATTTTTCACCCTTAGATCAAATCTGTCATCTGTTCCTGTGGTAAACTTCCCAGATTTGTCAGCCTGCTTGAGAGTCATTTGTCAGCATGTTTTTCAACTAACTCAGGGCAGACCTTCAGCAACTGAATGGTCACATTTCCATATGTTGGTCTTGGTCTTTGGAGGTTGGCAGAAAATTGAAGTCTCCTTTTTACGTTAAATTGGTTTTCGTCATTTAAAACTTGCCGAATTTTGCCCTTGAACTGTTTTTGTGGTTTCTTTCTCCTTCTAAGAGTGATGACTCTGAAGATGATGAACCTTGTGCAATAAGTGACAGATGGGCTTACGAGAGGTGCAGTCAGCGGTGGTCTCGCATCGAGAGCCTGGCAGGTTTTCCAGCAGAGGAAGGGGCTGGTGCCTCCACCCCTGGCAGTCCAGTATTGAAGATCATCAACAACGAGGACAGTGGCTTTCTGGATCATGGTGAGAAGCACGATGTGTCCTCAATTCACAGCACCAGCAGTGCCGACAGTGACATTGTTAACTCCCAAAAACCTTTTGAAGATGTGGAAACCAGCACGAGTTCCTCAAGGTGTTCCTCAGTTAAGGTGCCTTCACTGGACTCTGCTTTTAGTTGTTCTCCTCCCCCCAGTGAATTTTTAAATGTCACTGGTGAGGAGAAGCTTTTGGACAAATCACCATCTAAAAAGAGGAAGAGCCTTCTAAAGAAAATGGAGAAGCTGCACTTAAGGAGCTGCAACTTAAGGAGTGGTCAGTCAAAGGCCAAACCCATAATAAGTGAACCTGTTCTTCTGGAAGGACTTAATGAAGAAAAGATGAAGATGCTGAACTGTGTAAATATTTCTGACCTCTCTGGCATCCAAACAAAGAACAATTCTTCCTTTTCTCCCCGGAGCTGCAATAGCAGCAATCACTCTGCAAATGGCAGCACAGGGAGCACTCCAAGTCCTGTTAAAAAACCAGGCAGCCCCTGTGAAGGAAGGGGGACGTATGCAGAGCACATGGACTCCAGCAAGCTCTTGCTGGGGAATGATCTGTCTCAGCAAAACCTAAAAAATGATGTGGCGTTACAAAAGAACCAGATGTTTCAAATACCGCAAGGCCATAAACCTGGCACTTTCCCCACAGTACTTACAGATAGCTCCCTGTCTCCAGCAGACAACTCTTCTGTCAACTGGAGAACCGGGAGTTTCCATGGGTGCAGGAGGAGCCGGAGCAGAAGCGGTTCCAAGGAGCCCAGAGCCCCCAGGAGTCCCCTGTCGGGCAGAGATAACAGGCTGAGTGTGTACGACAACATGCCCAGCGTTGACCTTGAGAGTCTGGAGGCAGCACAAGTCGGTGACGACGATGTTTTTTCAGAGCTGAACAGTGTCATAGCAGATGTCAATGGTCTCAAAAAGTTGGTTGATCAGTGGACAGAGAAGTTCTCAGATGATGGGGATTCTGACTTAGCCAGTGACTTGACCTCTTTGTGTCCACCCTCCCCTAAAGAAAGCTCTCCTGAAGCAGAGGGCTCAGAAGAGAAGACAGCAGGGGAGGCTGAGGGAGAGAGCAGCTGTGGCCTGGGCAAGGAGATTGCTTCTGCAGACCTGACATACATCACAGACTCTAAAAAGACCAACAGGTCAGCCATCCTTGGGTTTGCCTTTGATTCTGTCCACTCAAAATAGAATTGCTTTGCCAGAACAAAGTATTCCAAAGTCTGTTCTAGGTAGCAGGGTCTGCACTGCTGGTGGCAGGCACCTCTCCTCAGGTACCTACATCTGACCTCTGCTGAAAGTAGGACACTCATAATCTGCATGAGCACTCAGGCACTGGAATCAGGGAAATAGTTTGTATTGCCAGAGGCCCTCCTGGATGGGAAGTACCTTGTTTAAGTGCAAAAAACTGCAGGTCATTTAGAGTCTTAGGTGCTTCACAGATGCAGGTAGAAAACAGGGATGGTGGAAATGGTCCTAAGCTTAAACAATATTTATCCCGTAGGCACGGGAAGCAGCACTGGTCTGTGGAAGAGAGCATGAACCTGGAAAGCCTTTCCCTCCAGACTGATGGCCAGTCAGCTGCCCAGCTGGCCCGCACACAAAAGCTGGCATTGCTGAAACTCACAGCTTTAATGGACAGATATTCCCCTTCCAGTAAGCAGGGCTGGAACTGGTAAGTTGTCTGATACTAAAGCAACCTGAGCTGGAAATAGAGGAGTTGACGTAAGCACGTGAATTTGCTTGTCTGCCTACGCTGCACATGTTCAAGATGAAGAATTTCATCCTATTAAATTGCCAGCAGCTTCATGGTTATTTCCATGGCTCCAGGATTTCCTCTGCCCTGGGCTGCACTTTGGCCCCTCGCTGATGGTCGTGCTGTTACTGATTTTAAGTCAGTTAAGTACTGATATCATAGTTTCTCTTTAAATTTGCCCAGTTGCAGGGCTTTGTCAGAGGGCCTTCCCAGGGACTGTGGGACCTGAAGTGAGAGTTGACTGGACTGAGAATCCAGCCCTTCAGCACTGAGTGTCTTTTTAAACTAAACCAGTGACAAATTCAGACACTCGGAGGACTTACATACATCAGTCAGCATTTTTCGATAGGGAGCAGGTATTTGAATATAGAAAGAACAAAAAACCCTGCAGTGCCGTAAAGGGATGGAATGTATTTCCCGTGAGGATGCTTTATTAAAGTTAATTTCAGCAATGAAATGAGGAAGTCATCCCTGTAATTGCCTTTGCTGATTTTTCTCTCCCTCCTGATGCTGTGTGTACAGGTACGTGGCAGAATTTGGGGTTGTGACAAGGTACAGCTCAGCCCTTTCTGATGGGTGTAAAGCAGCAGGTGGAACGTGCTGGACAGCTAGTAAGTTGCATGTGCTGGTTTTTGTTTCCAGGACCATACCAAAGTTCATTAAAAAACCAAAAGCCTCAGACTACAAGGACAAAAATGTGTTTGGGGTTCCTTTACTTCTGAATGTGCAGCGAACAAGCCACCCCCTGCCCAATGGCATCCTGCAAGCCCTGGAGTATCTGAGAAGCCACTTTCTTGACCAGGTATGAACTCGAGGCAGCCCAGAGCAGCTCTGGGCCATGAACAGATCTGCTCCAGGGAACCAGGCTCTGTTTCTAACTTTTGTGAAGGACTTTCTTGCCCCCTAAGGCTCTGAATAGGCGGAAAGGTGTAGATCCGAGCAGGGGGCCTGCGATGAAATACCAGGGCTGATTCCCTCTGGGAATACCTTTAGCCCTGTACTGTGTTTTTGTGCCTTCCCTCACTGAAACCCTCTGCAGCTGGGTCTCTTGGTGCAGGCAGTCAGCTGTCTTTGCCCGGGGAGGTGTCATGTCTCTGCTCCCTGCGGAGGCAAATCTGCCAGACAATGTCATTGTTCCCTCTGTTCTGTGGCTGCTGGTAGTGCCAGAGCTAATGTGAAAATTAATCTTGTTTCAGCTGAAATGCACCACTAAGCAGAGAGAAAACATTACAGCAGTGCCTTGTAGCAACTTTTTCTGGAGCTCAGCTCTGTATTTCTCCCCTAGGTGGAGATGGCACTGGAAGTGTGTGCTGCATGTGGTATTTCCATAGCATAGCTGCAGAAATGGACGACCCTGTGACATGAGACATACTAGTTAAAGAGAGGACTTTCTTTCCTCTGCTTTGCCATTGTCTAGGTGTGTAATATCACACCAAAGTGCAGAAGTGTGTGAGTTCTGTGAAGTGACAATGCAAGTGTTTTTCATTTTGAGGTTATGGTGTCCATTCAGTTCATATAAATAAACCAAAGAGTGTAAATACCATCTCAGTGGCACAGAATAAAACTGTCACCAGAAGCTTTGGTGGGGTCGAGCTCATGGGAAATTCCTAAATCTCGCTTTTGTCTGAAACTCAGTTGACAATCACATTAGAAAGAAAATCAAAATTTCCCTCCAAATGGTGTCTGCCCTTTGCCAACCTGTGGATGGATTAGATGAATCGGGTGTTACAAGGAGCCCTGTGGATCTCGCAGTCAAGTTGTGTGAGCCAGCACTCGATGGATGTTTGTGTTTGGTGGACACACATTGGTGAATTACCAGTTGCCACGTGTAAACACAGCCTGCCCAAGAAAACGAACGTACGTCAATGGTAGTGACTTCAAAAGGCAAAATGAGTGCTTTTGTATTAAATAAAAGCCAAAAAACCATGAAAATTGTTATGTCACAGTTGGTTCTGTGGGCATCAGGCGTGGTTTGCCTTGGAGAAATGTCCACATGGCTTCTGATGATACAGAAGTATTTCGGTGTTCAATCCCACTGCCACAGGATATTTGCTCTTACAAGGAAGGTGAAGGATCACTTATTTGTCAGAAGTTTGATTCTTGACGACTCCTGTCTTTGTCTCTAATAATTTCTTTTACCCACAGGTTGGCCTGTTCCGAAAATCCGGTGTTAAATCCAGGATTCTGTCTCTAAGAGAAATGAATGAAAGCAACCCAAACAACGTCTGTTACGAAGGGCAGTCAGCATTTGACGTGGCAGATATGGTGAAGCAGTATTTCCGAGACCTTCCTGAGCCTATATTCACTAGCAGGCTCTGTGAATCCTTCCTCCACATCTACCAATGTAGGTACCAAAAACTATCATTTTCCAGTGCCTTGGATATCTTAATATTCAGCTGTAAAAGGCAGTGGCCAGGCTAGGAGTAGTGCCAAGTGCCCCTGTAGTCTGAGGAGACCAGTCAGGCAGGACATTTCTGGCAAGATGAGTTCACTGTGGCTCTGGACTTGAGAGCTTCCCATCTGCATCCTATGAACCAGCTAGTTCTCTTCCTTGGAGAATGGGTGTAATGAAATGCTGCAGCAGCCCCCTTAAACTGTGTTTTTGAACAGTCGTTTCCTTGTGCAAAATTAAGAAATAACCTGGCCCCCTTGTTCATGGCATGGCATAGCTCCTTGAGCGAGAAGTCCTGTTGTATTGATGACATTTCTTTATTAAGGTGCCCAAGAACAGCTGCTGTGAAACAGCTGGGAAATGCCAGCAGCTTTCTGCCTGTGCTCACGTTGTTACTGTCCTTGAGACTCAACCCAAAAACCAAGGAAACATGAAGCTGAAATACCACATTTAATACAGTTTAAACAGATTCTATTTCCAGTACTTTGCCCTCAAGGAATTCACTTTCAAAAAGCAGATGGGTTGGGGAAGGAACTTGAAGTAGGGCTAATAATGTTGTTGGGCCAGGCAAGTTTCTTCTGTTTTTGAGAAAAGGTTTTGAAAGACAAAATGTGAGCTTTCTGAGAGGACTGGTTTTGCAGCCTAACCTCTGTGGCTTGCACTGACGTAAGTCAATGAGCAGCTGCTGTCTTGTGTATGGTGTGGGTTCATGAAAGTTCTGTTGGGTTTTATTTCATCACCTGACAGTGTTTTTAAATGTCTGAAAATTATTTATTTGTTTGAAGCAAGTTTTCTTTTTGCATTCACAAATCCTCCTTTGTAAGGAAGTCCACAATTCCCATGTCCAAAGGATGTATAACTGTTTTCCTCCAATTATTGTAATCTGGCCACTATCAACCTCCTGCCTCTTGTTCTGGGAGAGAAACAGCAAATGCCCAAATTCTACTCACCCCACTCACCCATCTTCTGCCAGATGTGAGTGGAGCAAGTGCACAGATTAAATTACTCTTTTGGGGATAAGAACTGTGCTGCTTTCACCAAGAAGTGTGTTTTGTGTGTTCTATATGTGTGCTTCTACCTGGAGGGAAGGAGAGGTGATCTTCTACCCTTTGCAGTGGTGTTAATTGGGGAAATCCTTGTGCTGGGGATGCGTGGCAGGATGAACCAGACCCACTCTCCTGCAGGAGCTGTTTGGGCAGACAGTCTCACTGGGGGTTAGTGTGAATTAAAATCTGTTGGCAAAACACTGGTCTCTGAATTATCTGAGAGCATCTGTTCTCTTCATGCTTGAAGCTGAAAGGAAAAGACAGTAAAGCAGCTACCTGCTCCAAAGTATCACTGCAGAGCAATATTTTATGGGGAGACAGGCCCTTATCTGGATTGTAACTCAGTTCAGGATAAGTTCATTAGCATGGTGTTCAAGATAAATTGCAAGTCAGGCAGCAGCATCCCTGGGTGTGAACATGCACTTGACAGGCACTAGGAGAAATGGTTCATGTTTGATGGGATAATGGCCTTTCCTTGTCTGCCGTGAGCTTGGGACAAGGAAATGGATGAACCTACAAGCTCAGTGCCCTGCTTGGGAACCCTGCTGATGGATGCTCCTCCTGCAAGTCACGTGTGATTCTTGTCATTGTTTCTGTTTTCAGACGTGCCGAAGGACCAGCAGTTTCAGGCTGTCCAGGCTGCTATTCTCCTCCTCCCAAAGGAAAACCGAGAAGCTTTGAAAATCCTCCTGTTCTTCCTGCGAGATGTGGTGGCTTTTGTTGAGGAAAACCAGATGACCCCAACCAACATTGCTGTCTGTCTTGCGCCTTCTTTGTTTCACCTCAATACCCTGAGGCGGGACAGTTCCTCCTCCTCAACCAGGTATTGATGCTGGCACTGCTGCTGTCCACAGTGTTCCTTGCTGAAGCAATGCTTTCTGTAGCTGGCCTAGGCTCAGTCTCTGATTTGAGGGGAAAGTAGACTGTGTGTGCCTTGGGGTTTGCCTTAAATCTGGTTGCTCAGGTGCAGCGGGAGCTGCCTGCTCACATGGAGCGATGTGGCCGCTCACTGCCCAGTGCAGAGGGCTGTGGCAAGGCCCCACTGCCATGCTCCTGAGCAGTCTGTGTGTGTCCCTCACCACTGCTGCACTGCCCTGGTTGCCCAGGAGCCCAGCATGGGGGCCACTGCTTGCAGTAAAGTGGTGCTGGCCGTTGGAAATGTGCTCCTGCACTGGCAACCTGAGCCCAGGTGCGGCCTTAAGGCCCTGCAGATACCTGGCAGACTGAAGCAGCTACTGGCACTGGTTCTGCTGGGTGATAAGGGGATCATTCCTGCCAAATCGAGCCGCAGGGATTCTGTAAATTTATCTTAATAAGTAAAAGTATCTGGGTTGCATAACATCCCCTGTTTGTACGTGCAGGGAGGAAGGTGCCCTTGGGCCAAAGTAGACAAATAATCTCTGAGAGCATTCATGCCTTATCTGGCCTCCTGAGGCAGGGCTGTTTGCTCTGCTCGTACTCCTGGGCTGTGGACAGACGGATCAGGGCAGGAGAGCACAGCTGGCTATGTGGGAAGCATTGTGCTCCTGACAGCTCAGCGAGCTGAACACCTTACTTGGGGATCTACAGGGGAGGACTAGTCCCAAAGCAGGAGCTGTCAGATGTGCTGTTGGCATCTTTCAGGCTCTGGATAGCACAGGGGAAGGGAAAGAAAACACTAAAGATTTGCTTTTGAATGTCACAAAACATCAGAAAATGCCTCAGGCATCCCTGTGCTGAGCTGGCACATGGCAAGGGAGCCACGGGGCCACTGCGAGGGCACCTGGGGATGCGATGGAGCGGCAGCAGGTCCTGCTGGATTGCTGTGCTGTTTGAGCTCCTAGGAGCTACGCTCTGGGAGTTGTAGCTCTTTGCTTTACATCAACACTGCTCTGAAATGTTAGGACCAAAGATAGCAATGGGGTTTTCTCTTTGTTGTCAGTGTTTAGAAGCCAGGATGCTTTGAAGCTTTAGCTCTGCTGTAACTGCATTAATGCCTTGGTGCAGGGTTCCCACTTCAAAGGGTACGAGCTGACAGGTCTGACTCTGAGGAGCAGCACTGAGGACTATTATCTTCCACCCAATTTTCAAGCCGTTTGGCAGGAAGGCACACAGATAAAAGTTTCAGAAGCCAGGACTAATGATGTAATACCATGAGCATGAATTAAAAGAGGGGACTGTTTCTGAAATGTGTTGGGTGTGGTTTGGGCCAAAGGATTTAAAAGGTTCTATGTGGCTTTGCAGGTCTCCAAGGAGCTTGATAGTGGAGGTTACACACAAATAAGTTTGGGGTCATTGTTGTCCTCAGCCGTGTGTGTGATGATGCGTTTGGGGAGTAAATTCCTTGACTTGTCTTTCTTGGGTATCCATTACTGCTGGTCAGCAGTGCCCCGGACACGTTTGGGATGTGCTGGGATGGAATTGACCTTCAGGGGTCACATTGCGTGAGCCCTGCGTGGCACATGCAGCTCCTTCAGTGCAGTGTTTTGTGTGTGGTTCCCAGCACTTTGCTCGCTCAGCCTTCCTTTCACCTTCCCATCTCCTAGATCCAGTCAGAGGAAGTGCAGCTTAGGGAAGCCAGACCAGAGGGAGCTGAGTGAGAACCTGGCAGCAACACAGGGCTTGGCCCACATGATAATGGAGTGCAACAGGCTCTTCCAGGTACGTCACTCATTGTCACCAAGCAAAAGCTCTGAGCAGCCCGGGGTGGGTGGCTGGCTTGGGGCAGCAGCTGGGCCATTGCCCTGCAGAGGTCCCTGCCAGCCCAGCTGCTGCTCTGTGCCTGTGACAGACAGGAATCCTGCTGCTGCCACCAAAGAGAAAATGAGTGTCATTGTGAGCACGCCTCCATTCCCCCCTCCATCCCCAACGATGATGGGGTTGGACTCCATGGGCTTGGGGCCAGCTTAGAGAGCACCTGTGGGGCAGTGGCTGCCATGTGCCCAGGCAGGGAGGCCCTGGCCATCCCTGCTGGACAGTGGGTTGAAGTTTTGCTGCTGGGGCCTGGCCAGAGCAACAGCCATGCCTGTGCCTGGCCATTGACCCCAGTAATCTGAAGCTGGACCTTGGCCCACAGACTGACTTCCCAGCTTGACCGTGGCCTTTGCCCGTCATTATGGACTTGCCTAGTGATCCTTAGACTGTGGCTGACCCTGGTTGCTGTCCCCGGACCTGATCCTGACCTCCCTTGCTGACTCACCTTCCTGGCTCTACCTCGGACCTCATCGCCGTGGATGTGTCTGATGATCTTTGCTCTTGGCTGACCCTGGCTGCCACCTCTGGCCCAGCGCCGGCACTGTGGGACAGGGCAGCTGCCCTGCCAGCCCTGTTATCCCACTTGACACCTGGCCCCTTTCCCTCAGGGGTGCTGTCTGCATTCCAACAGTCAGCTCAGACCTTCTCATGCTCTGCTCCAGCTCTTCCTCTGGGCAGGGGCCACTGACCCATGGCTCCCCTGCACTGACACGTGGCCCTGCCCCAGGGCTCCCCCAGCACTGATTCCACAACCAGTGCCTGGCTTCTGAGTGACACCCCACCTCAGGACAGCTGGGATTCCCAGGAGTCTGATCCCTGCATGGCATCAGTCTCCAGCCTGAACAGGGCTCCTAAGTGCCCCCCTCCACCCCCAGCCCAAACACAGGTCCCTGTTTCTCCAGCAGTGGCCTGAACCCCCCTGCCCAGCTCTGAGGCCCCTTGAGGTGCCCTGACACTGCTGCCTGCCCTGTACCCTGTGGTCAGTCCTGGCAGCATGGAAGCTGGCCCTGTTCCTGGCTGCATGGCCCTATGGAATATCCCCACGGGGACTCTGAGCTACCTTTGCATGCATGGACATTCCACACACCCGTGCTATGACCATTGCTCACTCCAGCCCTGAGCTGTGGGGCTGCCCCTCACCCAGGGGTGCTGGGGTCCTGCTGGTGTGACCCCCACCCTGCCAGGGTAGGCATTTGGTGCTGAGACTCAGGGATTGCCTGGAGAGGGCTGTCCCCCTTCTGCTGGAGGCCACAGCTCGGTGTGGCAGCCTGTGCCATCCCCGTGCCAGCCTCTGCCATGCCCGTGCCTGGAGGAACACCCGGGTCCACTGCTCTGGACCCAGACCCGGACTGGTCACTGAGGCCACCACTGGACTGCGGCTGACGCTGCTTCCGCCACTGAACCTGAGAGTGCGTGGCCCCCGCGAGCAGGACTCGGCTTGTCACCACTGCCACCCCCAGCCTGCCCGGCGTGGCCCCAGGTAGGGCGGGATGGGGCCCTGGCTGGCGAGGCACTGCACTGCCCAGCCCTTCCCCGGCCCCAGGAGCAGGGAGAGCACGGCCGTGGCACGGGTGTGGGTGCAGGTGGGGGACAGGGAGCACAGCACACGGCCTGGGCAGCTGGTGATGTGCCATGGCTGTCACGCTGCTGTCACTGTGGCACCAGCGCCCGGCCTGCTGGGCCTGTGGGCAGTGCTCAGCCACCGGGAGAGTGCATTTGCACAGGTCTGCACCTGGTGAAGTGCCAGCTGGTGCCCACCACGAGGTGCTGGACACTGACCAGCTGTGAGAGCCGAGCCCTTCCCAGCCCTCTGGACATGGAAGAACCTGATACAGATCTCTTGTATCTATATATACAGACAGATATATGTACATATATATACACACGTGCATATGTCAGTGAGCACCTGCATCAATACAATACCTACTCTCCAATGGTAGTACAGCTGCATTTCTGTGCTGCTTTAGGACTCTGCAAGTTTTTTTAGGAGGCTCACAGCAGAGGCTCCAACAAACCCCAAGGCAAAGGCAGGAGCTGTGGCTCCTTGTAGCTGCCCAAGATTGATATGCACTGCAGAGAGGTTTGCCAACTCCGTAGGGATTCAAACCATTGCTGCTGAGGGGAAAGGCATTTCCCTTGTGTTTTCCTCAGAGGCAATGTAGTTTAACTGATCTGCTCCTCCCCTGGGCTTCCTGCTCCTCCAGGTAAAACTGCTGCCTGCCTCCCCGCACCATCAGAGATGACATCAAAGGCCGGGTGACCTGCTCATACCTGGCACGTAAGGTAAAGTGGATGGAGGGAGTATTGATCAGACTATGCTTGGCTCTAGGAGCGTGGGTGGCTGGAGGGTTTCCTGGAGGTACCCTTGGGTGTTCTCAGTTCAGAGCTTTGGCTTTGTTCTGAGCTTTGGTTCCTGCACCGAGAATTGCTCTGAGCTGTGCCTCAATACCTGCAGCTGCTGAAGCCACACTCCTTTTCTCTCCTTTTCCTTCCCCCTCTACTTTTCTTTTTTTTCACATACTACAACCCCACTCCAACAGACACAGACGACTCCAGTTGTTTAGTCCCTTTATTGTCATTCCACAGGGAACCACTACATCCTCTGCACAGGCTTAATTCCCAGGATGTCGAATCCTTTGGCCATGACGGTGGCAGTGGCTTCGCACAGCAGCAGCCTCCACATGTTCACCTTCACGATCTGGCCTGGAAAACACAGACAGAGGAGCTGGAGTGGCTGCTCAGAACAACAGTACCTTCCCCAGGAGAAGGCCCTCCGCCCACAGCCTGGCCCTGGAGTGGCACACGGAGCCCTTCCTGCTTTCCCAAGCCAGGCAGACTGACCACCCCTCCTGTTTCCAGGTGCCTGGCTGCTCCCAACTCTGCTCAGCCTTCCTGCTCAGTGACAACATGGGCTGTGGTAGTCTCTGTCAGTCCTCCCTCATGGATACAGTAGTGTGACAACAGCCCAGGATGTGACACAGGCACACGCAGCACCCCACGGCCTACACTCACCAGTCTGCCTGTCCTTCTCAACACAGTAGCAGCTGTCGTAGAACTCGGTGAAGGTGGTGGCCAGCTCATACAGGTAGTCACAGAGTGTGTGCAATAACAAGTCCTCCAGGATCTTCTGCAGGATCTCAGGAAACCTCAGGATGCACTTGCCGAGTTTCCACTCCTTCTCATGGTCAAGGATAAGCACCTCCTCCCTGGCTGCCTTCCGCAGCATCTGCTCATTGATATTGGCCAGGCGAGCAATAGCCCTGGAATGGTCCAAAACAGAATCTGCTTGTGAGGGTCCCACTGCCCAGCCTGCCCAGGGCCAACCTGGTCACCTGTCTGGCCTGGCTCAGGGCTGATGTCCTCCCTTGCCCAGTCCTGGGATGACCAGGCCAAAGAGGTCAGCCCTGGGGATGCCCTCGGGGAGATCCAGGAGGGCACTGCAGAGGAACAGGGAGAGATGGGCTCTGGGCACCTGCATCAGCAAGGACAGCCGATACTGCCAAGCAAACCAGGGCTCAGGCTGACAGAAAAACTGGGGTGTGGCAATATATGAGCTGAGTAGCTGCTGGAACACAGATGCACCCTTTTCCAACCACCTAAATCTTCTGATTACCAGGAACTCCCACAGTTCCCTCCCTGGGCTGTGTCACACAGAGGAGCCATTTCAGGTGGCACTGGACACATCGTGTGCAATGACAAATAAAATCTTGTCTGTGGTGCATACCAGTGTAGCTGGCATCTCTTACCAACCACCCCCAACAGCACAGATGTGACTGTCACCCCTTTGCCCACATGTCCCTTTGTGACACAGATGCAGAGAGCACCAGCACCAACTCCAGCAGCTCCCTGCACCCCACGCACCTGATCCGTGTGAAGGCATAGAGCAGATAGGCAGCTGTGTTGCCTCGGTCATCCAGCATCTTGTCGAAGGAGAACACGTAATCATTCAGTCTGTTGTGGGACAGATCTGCATATTTAATGCATCCAAAAGCCACCGACGTCTGGGCAGCTTTCAGCTCTTCTGGCGTCAGGACCTGGTGCAATTTCCAAACAGGCAACAGTCAGGAGGAAGAACAAAGCACAGCTCACAGCCCTGGCCTCAGCAGGGCTCAGGAGGAAAGCCCAGCCTGCTGAGGGGGTTTACCCACCTGGCGCTCAGTTCACACACACCTCTCTGCTTCAGGGCACCAGACAACTCCCCACCTACCCCTCGCTTCTGCAATCCATTGGCACCACAGCCCTGCTCAGGTTAAGGCTGACTCCCTCTTCTGACAGCCCATAGGACCTCTGTGCCCCACAATGTACCACCTGCCAGGTGTGATGTGCCGTGCTCCTGCTTCCTACAAACTGCATGTACACGGAACAAATGTCCGGTCCTCCTACCCTCATGGAGCATTTTGGACAGTCCAAACACTTGCAAACCCCTCTCTGCTGGAACAGTGGCAGCAGGACAAAGCACTTTGTGCCTGTCTCCTATGAGCCCTTTGGAGATTTTCAAGGTGATATTTTTTTTTCCTGTGCTTCCAAGTGTTCCTGTTTAAAAAGGGACTTTTCACTTTCACCCTACACTGCACTTCCCAATTCCACTGCCTCACACTGTGCTTGGACAGTTTGGTTCTTCTGTTACATTCCATGTCCCACACTGTCCAGTTCTCTGCAGGCCATCAAGAAGCCAGACAGACAGAAATCTCATTAAGCAATGCAGAGACCGTAAGTCTGTGAACACATCTGGGAAGTTCTCAGCAAAGACAAAGCAATTTGTCACAGCTACCTTGTCCCGTTCCTTGTCTTTCAGCTTGTCCATGGCTCGTTTCAGCCCTTCCTCCAGCAGGTCTATGAGACGCACCGTGTCCCCTGAACGAGTTTTGAACTTCTTCCTGAAAACACACAGCCAAAATGACCACCTGCATAAGAGGCAAAACACTTCCACCCTCTGCCTAGTGCCCAGTAAGCTTAGGAAAAAAGCACATGGCAAATCCTCTTGTATTTGAAGAAACCGCTGTCACACAGAAAGCTCCAAAACTGAGAGAACACCCACAGCGTGGTCAGCAGGAATGGCCAGGAAGGACTCAATAGTCAGAACTGTCCAGTTCCAGACATTAAGCAGGACACAATGCCAGTGCCAGACTTTTCCCAACTTTTGTTTCACCTACCATTAAATAGGGAGAAAGTAGTGGAAATCATGGCCTTTACCACTGCCATCTCCCAGTACCACATGAGCTTCCACCAGCCAATCCAAGTGCCCCTCCCCAAATGCCAGGCAGCAGAAGCCAGGCCCGAGAGGGAATGTGACCACAGCACCAGTGACTGTGTGGCTCAAGGACAATGACACAGAACAAAATGACAGAGTTACAGGTAACAGCACAGGATGCAGTGCTTTCTTTTGGGGTTTTTTTGGTGTGCCACATACATACTTATCAACAAATGAGAACAAGTCTCCTGCATTCACTCAAACTTTCTCTCCAAGGCACACACAGAGGAAAAACTACACCCAGACACTTACTTGTCTTCTCCCAGCACCACTCCGAAGGCAGCGTGGGCCACTCTGGTGACTTTGGGATCATACCAACCAATCATCTGTCCAGCTGCAAACACTGTTTGGAAATGCACAGACTGCAAGGAATAAACACCAACAACTGGTTCTCAACCCACTCCTTCAGGTGCAGTTTCTTCATAGCTTTATCCTATTCACAATTATGCTCTCACAGTAAGACTTAAAATGTGTACAGCTCCACAGACAAATTCCACCTCAGAAAGTTCAACCTTTCCAAGAGTTTTCCAGCTTTACAGAAACAGCAACTGTCAAACTCCCACCACTGCTCAGATAAGGAGTAAATACACCAATCACACTGAAGACCCTGTGGCTTTCTACCTGTGTTACTGTTGCATCCATCATTTCACACACTTGGTGATGACCTGCACCAACAGTTACAGCAGAGGGTGGTGAACTCACCTGGCCACTATCGACAACATAGATAAGGATATCACCCTTCTCTTCACACAGCCTGTGCTTCAGAGCTGCCAAGTCTGATGTGTCATACGTGTAACCCCCGTCTGATTTCATGATTGTCAGCGGGACAGGGAAACCCGGGACGAACACAACCTTCCGGCCATCATCAACCTCGACAAATCCTAGAACAGCAGTGAAAAACATTCTGTGTTGGATCGCAACAGGGAGGTTTCTGGGCCAGCAGCAACACTTCCCTTCCCTGCTACCAGGAAGAAAAGGCCATACACTCACATGATCAAAAATACTACGTGAGAACTCTCTTGTCAACCAACTAAGTCCCATTCTGTACAGCGCTTCCAGAACTATGCACAAGGAAGCACATCTGCACAAATATGGCCTTGCCAGAAAAGACCTAATTCAGAAATTCCCATCACTGGCATCCAGATCTGCCTGTATATCCACAAATCCATCACAAAATATGGCATTAAGGACAACAGAAACTCTACAGAGATATGGTAAGGACTTTGCACGGAATCTTTCTGAGGTGAGACAGTCAGAACACTTCAGATGGTGAGACTCAAGAACTGCCAAATCCAGACACGAACACATAAAACCAGAGACTTTTTATGCTGCATTTGGCTTCTTGCCAGTTCCAAAGTCAAGATGATCCAAAAATCCCACTGTCTTCACAGAGATTTCTCAGACAAAGTTCCCACACAGTCACAACACTAAGACCGGGAAGTCTGTCATGTATTGCTCCTTGACTGTTTACTCAGGATAACCTAAATTCCAGTAGTACCCTGTGCTATTGCCTACAAATATCACAGACAAACTGCTTTTGATGTCATCAAGATAGATTCAGGCTTTCTGGAATGAGGAAAAGCCACAGAAGATCCACTTAGGAAACGTGGCCGAGAAAAAAAGCAAAGGTGGGGAAGATGCAATTTCAAAAGCATCAGCCCTAAGCCTTGCTGAATAGGATTGAGGTTACCATGCTCATCCTCACAGCTGCAGAACTTCTGACCTGAGACCAAAAGCCTCACCTTTATCTTCAAATTCTTTCACAATGTCTTTCATCATCTCATGGTAGAAGGATTCCCCTCTCTCTATGATTGTGATGTCCAAACAGTTGTAGATTTTCTGGAATTCTTGAGGGAAACAGAGCAAAATACTTACATTAAAGGCACACAGTGGGAACCAGTGGCAAATGTTTACCAGTGGGTACAGCAAGGCCCAAAAGGCATTATCCATCTCTTGGTCAAGCCGTCAGACTAGGACTCAGGAGACAAAAGGTTTAGCTGAAAGTCTCCACTTAAGACAGCCCAGTACTTTGGTTGTACTGGCTTTTTGCTTTCAGCTTCTCTCAGCTGTGTGGCAGTGATTTTCAAGAGAAAACAGAAGGATGTGCTCAGACATAAAGTGAGGAAAGCCACACTGTTCTATGGCTGAGACATGATTCCAGATGTGGCAAAGTCACCTCTGCGTGACACGTCACAGATGAGATTCCAGGCTTTAATGAAGTCGGGGTTTTTGCTCTGCAGCAGCACCACACATTGGTAGGCTCGCTTCTTGAATTCCTCCTCTGTGTCAAACCTCCGCTTGGATTCCTGCAGGGAAACACATGGAAAAGCACGGCTTTCTCCCCTGAAACAAACCACCACTCCTCACAGGCTCTCCAAGCATGCTCATCTCAAGACAGAAAGGCTGCGTGCTTACAAAGGCTTTTGATCATGCCCCATACAGATAGTTCAATACCAGACACCACAATTCATCACCTCGTGGCTGGTTATTGCAATAACCTAGTAATAGTGATTTGGTTCTTTCATTTCTCTAAAACTACGCTGCAATTTGTAAAGCTCCTCAATCTGCTTTTCAGATGCTGACAAAAATATTACACTTATCTGCTACACATACCTTGTAAAAAGCTTGGAGGTCCCCAATGGGAGGAGCAACAGTCAAGTAATCTGGAAATTTGTCCTGGAGGTGAGCAATGAGCATTCCAAACTGGGTGCCCCAATCTCCTAAATGGTTCAACCTTGGAGCAATTGAAGAGGACAATAATAATCATCTCTTAAACATATGCTTTAAGATATACACATTTTAAAAATAGATAGTCTAAAAGAAACACACATAATACCAGAAACCCAGCCCAGGCAAGCTCCCCCAATTTCACTGCACTGAAGCTGCTGCCCACCTTGATTCTTAACGCTGCTATGCTTGCTCAGCTTAGTATCTACTGCCCATGAAGGGTTATTTGCTATGTGCCTATAAACTAAGACCAGTACAGACCAGAACAGAGAGACAGGGACTGCACAAACAGCCCAGCAAGCCCACCACATCCAGCCACTGAGTCTCACCTCAGCACATCGTAACCTGCGAACTCGAAGAGCCGGCACATGCTCTCCCCGATGATGGTAGAGCGCAGGTGGCCAACGTGCATCTCCTTTGCAATGTTGGGGGAGGAAAAATCCACCACCACCTTGGACACAGCACCAAAGGAATACATGAATAAAAGGCCATTACCACACCTCGTGTGTTTGATCTGCGTTTTGGTGGGGGGAGCAGGGGGAACAAGGATCACCTCCACTGACCCTCAGCAGGGAACATCAGAGCAGGCTTCAGCCTGGGCTTTGCTGCAGCCCAGCCGAGGGTCAGGGATCACTCCCAGACTAACCTGGGCACAACTCCCACCCCCAGGGAGCCCTGTCCCTCACCCACCAGAGACCACAGCAAGTACAGGTGACCTACCCCATGGCCCCTGGCTCCTATGCCACATCCCACATACTCTGCTCTAACAACCTGCTGACAGAGACATCTGCTCAGCACATCACTTCAGGGGGGAATTTCAAAGCTACCTGCAGTCCAGAACATTTCCCCTCTAGCAGGATGGCTGTGTGCTTACTGCTGTACCTTTTTCCTTTTGCCAATAGCTGGTGGTTGAACTCCATTGATCAATAACATGCTCAGCTGCTTCGACACAAAATCCTTTCGCAAGTGGACATTGATAAAACCTTTGCAGGAAAGAAACAGCAATGAGTGCTGGGGCTGCAGATGTACCTCAAACCATTTTTTGTTTTCTTCCCCCCTGGATTTCTGTTTTCATGCATCAAGCACAAGAGCACATGAAGTCAGCTTGACAAAACATTTTTCAGTCACAGGACAACAAAGCTGTCACTAGAAGACAATTTCTGTTCCGAGATTAGAAGAGCCTGTTCACACCACTATAGCCTTTATTGCAGGAGTCAGATGCTGCAAGCTACACCATCGACACAACTCCTTTTTGTACACTGTCACTCAACCGTGAATTTACAGAAACCATTTTTTATGAGAAAATAAATAATTTGGTTTCCAGAATGCAAAACTGAATCATGCTTTACCTTTTTTTAAAAATTAATATCCTAAAACATACAGTTTCATCTGGGATAATTCATGCTCATGGTATGACACTGTCTTACTTCTCCTGCTTCACAAAGCCAATGAATAAGCCCTAGCCCTAGAAGGGCTGTGCCATGGGATTTTTGTGTTTATGCTGAAGCCCTAAGGAATACGAGCCCTTGTATTTTTCCCTGGGTCACAGAGACAAAACAAATGCAGCAATTAATAACCTCCATGCTGCTCCAGCCTCTCAGTTCTGAGAGGACAAAGTCTCCTCACCATGCAAGCAACAGCGAGAAGGGCTGTCGATTTTTGCTGTGATCTCATGACTGTGGCTTGATTCCCATCACCAGTATTGAAAGAGGAAAAGCTGGTCCCTTAAGGATCAGTGGAAAAATTGCTAATTAAAGGGCTCAGGATCATACTTGCAAATTCTAATACAGAAGCAGATTTGCTGCTGCTGCACAAGTCTGAGTGCTACAAAGCTCACCAAGACAGAAGAAGCTAATTCACCCTGTAACTGCAGTTTTAAATCACAAAACAGCAGAACTCAACTCAGCTTCCCTCTCACTATAAAACTGCCCTTTTTGCTTTAAGATATACAAAGTGTGTAAAATGAAACTATCTTACCAGGACCAGCAATTTCGACCTTCTCAATGCATTCATTGGCAGGAATATGTTTTGCTATTTTCTCTGCGATTTCTCGCGGGATAACCTTCTGTTCCCTGGTTTTGAGCAGTATCTGGAACACAACAAGATCAACTAAAATTCAATCCTCTGAAACATTCCAGGGAGCAAAACAGAGAGCACAGATACTGAGGCACTGAAAGATCCTCATGGTCCTTCAGCTTCATAATACAGAGACACACACAAAGAAAACACCTCTAACAGATTTTACAGATCAAATCAGTTCTCCACAGCACAAGCCTGACCAGACCCAACATGTTCACTTCCTTCTGCTCAGAGCAGTCCCTATGACAGAAGAAAACCTCCCAGGCTATTTTTCAAAACCTGTTAAGTGGTTTGGTAAATTTGTATTTTTCTAAGCTAGTAAAAAGGACAAACCCTTTAAAAATCAACATAGCTGGCACAGTCCTTCACTGCTTCACAATCTTGTTGATCAGTCTCATGGGTGTCCTCAGCTCTGCCAGCATTCACATTTGAAGTTCTGAACTGTGCCTCCAGCAGATGCTGAGTGTGGTTTCAGAGCAGGTCTGTTTATTTATGATTAAACACAACCAAAGCAAACTGCCTTCAGTCCTGTCTTAGTCTTGAGCTTAATAAATAAATAAGTGAATAGATTAATAAGTGAATAAATAAACAAAATCCAACAACCCAAGCAAACAAAGACAATCCCAGCACTACCCAATTTTCTTCAAAGAGCATCAGAAAACCTGCTGTTAAAGTAGCTCTCCTTTTCCCTGGAGACATGAGCAGCCCACTGTCAGGAACTCAAAGAACAGGACACAAGCTTACATACAATGATAGCATCAGAGTGGTTTGGGTTGGAACAGACCTTTGAAGATCACCTAGTCCAACTACACAACTTCCCTGTCCATTCCCAAAGCATCTTCTCACATAGCTTTTTGCAAATCTTACAAAAACACCGTTTAGGAGGATTCTAGCCTCTAGGTGAGCTAGCCTAACCCATCCCTTGCAAAACACAACATTCACACTGTATAAAATTACCACAAGTATTTGTTTCTGAGCACATGATTTTCCGGTATTACTGTGATGTGTTTGAAAACAATGCCACTGAGGCCACAAAGATCACGTACCTCTTTATCAACTCAGAATTTACACTCACTGCTTGTATTTGCTAATTTACAGTCTGCTGTAAAATGTATTTCTACTAAAGTTTCAGTTTTCTGTTTAACCTGTCACACACAAGATCCTTGCAAGATGGTAAAGGCTTAAAAAGGGGCAAGAAAAGCAAACCTCAGTAACCTTTAGTGTTACTCAAAGTGTTAACTTTAAGAGTTAAAGGAAAAATAAATGCAAACCCAGATTATGGGCATGTTACACCAGATTACAGGCGTGTTATCTGAACCATTCCAGCAGCGGTTACCATACTCTTATTACTCTAAGGAGCAAGAAGAACTCCTGGCTGAAACCCCAGGCATTAATATGCTAATGAGCTCCGAGGAAAACAACAGGCATTTGTGAGGGTCCTTTCCGCACCAGCGCGTCCCAGGGAGAGGCTGCTGCCTGGCACGTACCAGTGCTGCCCCAGTCAGGGCACTTCCCGCTCCGCTGGCAGTCCCAGTGACCCTGACCCGTGTTCCAGCTCTGCCCAGGGGACACCCTGGGAAGACCTGCACCACAGCCAAGCCCCTAGAACAGGCTGACAGAAAGGCCCCAACCTGCTGCTCTCATCCCCTGGCTCTGCTGTGCTGATGCACTGCCGGAGCTCTGCCTGTGTGAGCACGGCCGAGCTCCAGCCCAGTGCACAGACTGCCTGCCCAGAGAACAAACTCCCCAGGCAAGCCCAGCACTAGGAACCCTTATTCACCACCACAGCTGCCAACCTGGAACTCAAAACCCCGGCTGGAAGAGAACCGTTCAGACACCGAGCTATGCGAACCACGTCGGCCCCGGGAAGCCTGGACTGCTCGAGAATCCCAACCGCGACTTAATTGGGGTAACGCGGCGGTCAGAGAAGTGGCAGCGCCCTGAATCCCGTGTCAGTGCAGTCACCCAGGGTGGCAGCACAGCCACAATATGCTAATGAGACCGAGGGGAGACACAGGATCTGGGAGGGCTGTTTCCGCCTGGCACCGCAGACCAGAGCCTGCTGCCTGGCACGTATTGTATCCGTGCTGCCCGAGTCACGCTCCTTGTACCGGGACAACCTGGGACAGCAGAGTTCCATGAGTGGCAGTGCAAGTTCAGTGTCAAAACTGCCAGTCTAATGGGTTAATAAAGGTGAATTGACAACAGGACATGTAGAAAAAGGAGCTGTTTCTGTTTAGATTGCCAAATAAAAGATCTGTAATTACAAAGTGTCTACTTAGTCAGCCAAAGGCATCAATGCATTGAAAATTCAGGCATTTCAGCACCTAAGCTAGAACACACTACCTTCTTTCTCCCATACCTCCTGGTTTTACTTCAGCATAGCCCCAGCCCACTGAGCAGGCTGAGCAACTGCTGAAGTGTCTCTGACGCTGTTTGGGTCCTCTTTGGTCAAATCCCTGCACCCAGGGAATTAACACATGTTAAACAAAAGACTGAGCCAGAGGAGTATGAAGGGTAGTGCCCGAGCAGCAATCCACACCTGGCTGGGCTCTGAGAAGGCTCTTCCCGAGCATGCCCAGGCCTGACAATGCCCAGTTTCTTCTGGCTGGAGCTCAGGGAGGGCAGTTTGGGATGCAAGACACAGGGCAGCACCCCGGCTCCTTTGCTCTGCTGTTTGTGTCTGTGAGCAGGAGAAAACCACAGCACCCACAGCAACGGGAGGTGTGAGCGAAGAGGGGAAGCTGGAGATGCCCATTTGTCACCTGTCCTGTGAGAGGGGGGTACGTGCACACAAACAATTGTGGGGATATTACACTTTCCAGGCACTAGAGAAGAGCAGTTAGAGATATGCAGGTGTTTCTCAACATTTTGCAATTCTGCAGAATCATGATTTATTGTTTTGCTGTTTTCAGTTCCAAACATACAACTCACTAATTGGTAGTTAATTGCACATCATTAGTAAATCGATGCAGCACTTAAATCCTGATTTGATTTAGATCCCACGAACTGAGCAGTTTTTCTGTGTCACACACGTTAACTCTCTCATACAAGGCATCTGAACAGAGGTTTAAAGGCCAGCTCTGTAAAGGCCAATGCTTCCCTTAGAATGCCATTAAATACTCACTCAATTCTCAGCCCAGACACCTGCAGCAAGCCCAGAACAAGTCCAGTATTGCATCTCTCACTGTGCTGTCTATCCCTTAGCTTCCAACAGACAACATCCCCATTTTTGCTTCTTCGTTGAGACTGTTTACATCATTTACCTGTGATATGCCCATGGCACTGTTACACTGGTAGTCCCCAAATTTGGGCTGCTGACTTGGTGTCACCACCAGAGGAGGGTTTTCTAAGTCTGGGTAGGCAGCCTGAATGGCAGCTCCAAAGATCTCCTGGAGACAGCTGTTGATATTAATCATGCTTTTGGCTGATTTACTTCTTTCCTCTTGAAGGCTCTGAAAAAGAAAACCACCAAAATCCAGAAGGCTAAATTCACAACATCTGAGGAGCTGTTACATCCTACTTTTCTCCTTGGCTGTCTGGCAAAGCACAGCTGACAGATTTGGCTGACACCTCCAGGCACAGGAGCAACATATACAACATAAAGATCACATGATTCTCCTGCTGAACCTCTCAGCACAAACCTTCCCCTGACTGCAGGGCTGCATTACTTCTCACACCAGTGTTGGTGAGCCTGGACAGACCTCAGCTGGGCCACCTGGTCCAAGACTGCCCAAGACCATGTGGGCTTATTGACCTACTGACATTTTCCATGAAGTAGGTTTCTGTTTAAGGAACCAAGAAATATCTGACGTGCCAACTAAGGTGTCAGAATGCAGAGCGAGCATGCTGTCACACATCAGTAGCTGTAACAAACTCACGCCATTTCTTTAGCTTGTCCTAATGAGAACAAAAAACACATGGTACAGCAATAATTTTTTATTCCCTTACCTTCTTAAGGAAGTTTAACCGGTACTTGAGTTTTGCGTTTTCGTCTCGCAACCCTTCCAAACTCGGGGAGACTCCCAAGCACCCAAAGTTCTTCAGACGCTCAATTTCTGCAGTTAACAACTTGATCTCGTTTTCCTGAAAAGCAAATTGAGTTGTCACACAGTAATTCCTGGAGAGGGGACAGGAGGTGAGGAGCTGCAATATCTCGGGCACAGTGCTAGTTTGCCTTGGAAAGGAAACAGCAGTAACATGTAAGCTGAGTAAGTCCAAAGAATTAATATTTAAAGGTTGTTTCTACTTGTGTGAAAACCAGGGATTCTAAACATTCTTTAAAAAAGGCAGTGAGAAAATAGCCTCACTAATATCAAGAGAGAAGTGCAAGAAAGACAACAGGTCATGCTATTAAAAGATATTCCCCAAATAAGCATTTTCTCCAGCTTTTTTAACCTAATAAAGATATCAAATGATTTGACTCAAAATTCTCTAAAGCCTCCTTCAGCCTGTTTCACCATCTCACAGGCCACAGTTTCTCTTCCAAAGGAGGAAACCACAACCACTCACACAGCAAGCTCAAACCCCACCTAGAGACAGGAATGGCAGTAGTGTGCTGCTTCACAGGTGCAATTCTGCAGGGTGCACTCACTTCCACCTGGCCACAAAACCTTTCCTGCTCTGCCCAGGAAGGAAATTTATGTATTCTCCCTTAAAATTGACACAAGGCATTCAGGAGCACTTGGGAATTTCAGGAGGGCCTCTATGTTCCAAACAAACTTCCCCATGTCCCTCCAGACTTCACAGCCCTGACTCAGACAAATGCATCAGCAGCAAAATGGTCGGAAGCTGCTGCAAGGAGCAGGAATCTTCCTCACCCTACGCCCTAAAGAAACCAAATAGCTGAAGTTTCATCTCTGTTGTCCATCTCTTGTCCTCCCCCGTAACAGGCTTTGTGCCCTGAGCCACAGAGCTGGCTCTGACACAGAATCCTGGAGGCTACTGAAGGTTTGAGGGACTTGGTGCTGCTGTGGAGGGAGGCAGTGAGCACTGCCCACCCTGGCTCGCCAACCCCCCGGCTCCCTCATCCAGGCTCTCCTCTGCCAGCACTTCCACAGCAGGACGCAGCTCAGGCTATTATTGCAGGCCACCAAACCTAATCAAAAAGGGCTCATTTACTTTGCTGCTCTCGAAACAATCAGACTATTTAATTAGGAAAAAAATTGGGCCATTGAATCTCTTGGTCTTGTATGTCCACCTGAACAACAGCTCCCAGGAATGCTGCTGTAAATAACTGCACATGCTCAAAATCCTAGGCTGAGGCAAAACAATCTTAAGATTGGCCTGTTTGTGGGCCAAGCTAAAAATCAGGACTTTTGAGGCCATTCTTCAGTTGTGCTTCAGTTTTTGGCACACCTCTGTTATAGCCTCAAGGTCTCCTCTGCTACAGGAGAACACGATGCTGCTTCCTGCAGTTCAGATGTGAAGAAACAGGACATCGAGAAAAAAACCCAAACCTGTATCAAATCCTCTGGTTTGGCATTTACACACCTAAAATCATTGAACAGCACAGCTGTACCTTATAAGCAACTCACTTCAAACAGTCCCATTTCAGCTTTTCTTTTCAAAACCCAAGGCAGGTGTCCCAAAAATCAGAGTTTTCCTCTCATTTACATACATACACAAACCTTCCCCCATACAAGCAACAGCAAATAGATTTGTTTATTTTCAACTTTTCCTCCTGGCCTGACCTGGTAGTATTTCACATAATTTATAGACCCATTTGAAAAACCTTCAGTACTTCAAGTTAAAAAATAGCTCAAGAGATTTCATTGTGTTTTCACAGCTGTGTCACTGTAAGTTTCAGTGACCACTATTGCTACAAACATCAGAGCAGTGACATACATAACTCATTGCCCCAAGCCTAGAATGTGCTTTAAAGGTAAGTGCAAAGGTATCTCCTACCCCCAATATCACATAATCTGTAAATTCTGTGTCCACACAGCATAATCTTCCCTCTAGTGAAGACACCAGCTACAGGACAGGCCTCCAAGACCCCAAGGAGAGTTCTGCACTGAACGCAAACATTCTCCAGAACCAGAAAATCACTTCCTGCTTTTGAAACTAAAATCCCTGCATGGCCAAGACAACAAGCAGCTCACAAGGACTCTTCCTGCATTAAAAGATTCCCCCAGAGCTGTAACCTCTGGGATATTTCAGTACCACTGGCAGGCTTTACAGAAGAGGAATTTGAGTTGGATTTTCCTACTTAATCACAAACATCTCTGGCCACCCAAGGGAAGACTCACAGGAGCTGAGATGACCAGTGTCCTACTGGAGGCTTCTCTCCATATTGTTACATTACAAGTGAGGACAAGGAAAGAGGTTTATCCATGTGCATGGTCAGAACCCAGAACCACAGTGCCCAGGAATCGCTGACCCCTGGGCAGACATCTGGCCCAAAAAGCTCTTTTACAGGGTGACAATTAGCACTGTAATCCCTTGGATTTGGCCAGGAGATAAAGTTCTAAAATACTGCCACAGTTCAGCAAGTCTCACCTACTTTTTTCCCATGATTGCATCAAACCAGCAAATTCACAGCACTGGCACCTGGAGGCATTTGGGATGGCCCCATTTCAGATGGGACCAAGCCCAACGTGTCGCCCCAGACTGTCACATTTATCTATCCCGTTTAGTGCTCCTCTTCTTCAGTAAGTTCCAGCAGCAGTCCTTATGTTGTTACTCGAGTGTGAACTGAGACTAGAAGGTTTCACCATATTGGCCCAGCTGCCTACCCCAATGCTGCTGCTGCCATTTCAGTCTCCCTTCTTTTGTGCTCATCAACATCTTATACAGACGATGAAGTGAAGTTTTCATTCAAAATGACCCAGCAGAAAAGCCTGAACTCAGCAGTGCTTACACTGGGTCCCAGAATTGATGGGGCTGAGATCCCAACAGCTGGGCTGGGACAGGCACAGAGCTGAGTGCAGCTTCCAGCTCCAAACTGGCAACGGGGCCACCGCTGTTTGGGGCACATCGCTCACCACTCTCCTCTCTCTGGTGACCAGTGACAGGAGACAGGGAAATGAAATGAAGCTGCATCAGGGGAAGTTCAGACTGGTTCAGAAAGGTTCTTCACTGGGAGGGTGCTGGTGCACTGAAACAGGCTCTCCTGGGAAGTGGTTGTGGCACCAAACCTGTCAAGAGTTCAAGGAGCATCTGGAATATCCTCTTAACAATATGGTGTAGTTTTAGGTAGTCCTGTGAGGAGTGGGGAGGTGGACTTGGATGATCCACAGGTCCCTTCCAACTTGAGGAATGCTATGATTCTGTGGCCCCCACACCCATAACCATGATGCTGAGCTCGCCTGGAAAAAAGGTCTTTAGATGTTTACACTATAAATGCCCCTTATCACAACACCTCATGATAAAGCTAATTCTCTAGTAAAGATCTGTGAATGCCAGATGTTATTGAAAGGATATTAAAAATGCTAGATTCTTTCTAAAAAACAAACTACTCTACAAAGAGAAGCCTTATAACTCCTCTCTCATGGTACCATCCAAGTGAGGAAGGGAGACAGTGCCAATACACCTCTGATGTAAAAGAGGTGCAACCGAGAAAAGGAAGGAAAAAGCTGCTGCTGAGGTCATGAAGTGTCACCCCCTGGTTTATTCTACCTGCACTGTCTAGCACGACTTGTCAGTAAAGGGTCATACCTGATGACCACCTCATGAGAAGCTGCAGGAATGACATGAGGCCATGCTGACATCTCCAAGGGCTCATTGGTCAGCTGTGTACTAGAATTCTTCCCCTCACCTGTGAATACAAAAAAACTACAGCTTTTTCAATAGGACCAAAATCATCCTTACATCTTCCCTTAGCACATAAGACTGTCTTCCAAGAACCCTACTTCAGTAGGTAAGAAACATGAAACTTGCACAGGCTTCTGTCTCTGGGCTTTAATACCAGAGAGCTTTTCTCCACCACGTTTAAAAGAAAAAATCACAAAGGAGAGAAAATGGCCTGAGAGAGCACGGCAAAGGGAGCAGAACACCTCTCTTCCTTCCCCTCCTTGCCTCTTGCTCGGTTTTATCTCTACTCCTACTCTGCCAAGCCCTGCTGAGCCGGCTGAGCACACACTACTTGCTCTTTGTTGGGTTATTGTCCTGCAGGCTGGCTCCCCACAGGCTCCAGGGCATGCTGCAGCTGGAAACACGGAACATGTGGCTGGGAGTGACAGGCAGATTGAGGCTCAGTAATTCTGCACGGCCTCCTGCAGCCTGCTGGAGTTAGAGATGAACACTGTCCCTCCTGCTCTGCTTCCAGTGCCTGGAACGTGCTTACGGACTGAAGACCAAACAGCAGTGACAGCAAAGGGAGAGCCACCTTGCCAGAACACCTGAGATGTCCTTCCTCTCCCAGCAGCAACAAAGGAGAAAGGGAAAATAAAAGGCAAGAAAGAGCTGCAGAGATTCAAGAGGCAGATTTATTATCTCAGAGCCTGTCATACGTTTAAGTTGTGAGCAGAAAACACACTCAAAAGTTGCTCAAGAGCACACAAAAACTCAAAAGCCAAATGTCCCGAACCTCTGAGCTGGATGCTCCTGGGGCAGTGCATGAGAAGTGAACTGGAGGAGTCAAAGGTTTCCTGAAGCTGCCTCTGCACTCTACTGTCAATACGGGTCACTGACTAGGACAGACCCGGCAGTTTTATTTTTTATTATTATCATCACTGAAAAGGGAGAGCGTTGTCACCACCTTTTCCCAAACCCAAGCACCTTACGGCTGCCATAAAGCTGTTCGAGGAGGCCAGGGTGCCAGCAGCACAGGAGCCGCACCCCTCCCTGGCTGCCCTGGGCTCCCGGGCCCGGCGCTGCTGCCGCCCACGGCCTCGCCGGCTGATCCCCGCCCGGCCAGAGCAAGCCGCAGCACCGGGAACGGGGTGGTGACACCGGGCCGTGTGCGGCCGGTGCCCCCGGACGTTTCCGGGAAGCTTTTGCGGAACGCTCTCACGATCCCGCCCTCACGGCCAGGGTGTGAGACGAGGCAGCGCTGCAGCCCTGCCCTCGCTCCCCGGAGAGACGGAGCAGCCCAGGAAGCGCTTCACCCTGCCCGCTCTCCGCACCCCCCCTTCCAGACAGACCCTCCACTCCCGCGGGGCCCAGCGACCCGCCCGGGGCTCCGGGCACTGCGGGGGCTTCGGTACCGGGCGAGCACTCCGGGGGCTCGACTGCCACCTGCGCCCCGCGGANGCCGGCGGCGGCCGTGGATACCTGCGGCGTGAGGGGAAAGGGGACGGCAACGGCGAGAGGAAAAGGAATAGGAGGAAAAAGAAGGAGAGGGCAACAAAGGACGAAGCACAGCAAGGGGAAGAGGGAAGGAAAGGGATGGGGAAAAGGGAAGAGGAGGGAGAAGGGCACCCCCACGCCCCCCCCAGCCCCTCGTTCTGTGTCACAACGCAGCACTTCCACAGGTGAAACGTGTCCCATCCCCAGCAGGTGGGTACAAAATGGGCACCGGAAAAAGGACAGGCAGGGAGGAAAACCAGCAAGTGGCAGGACTCAAGGGAACGGCTGGAGCTGTGTCAGGGGGATTTAGGTTGGATATCAGGAAAGGTTCTTCCCCCAGAGGGTGCTGGGCACTGCCCAGGCTCCCCAGGGAATGGGCACGGCCCCGAGGATGCCAGAGCTCCAGGAGCGCTTGGACAGCGCTGCCAGGGATGCCCAGGGTGGGATTGTTGGAGGAACTGTGCAGGGACAGGGGCTGGACCGGATGAGCCTTGTGTGTCCAGCTCAGGATATTCCATGGTTGTATGGAATGTGTCAATTACGGCATCTCATGTGACAAGACATGTGAAAAGCTATATGCTTCCACATGGTGACAGAAAAGAACCCCAGTTTAGGTGCCAGGGGATGAGAAGATTCACGCCAGACAAAAAGCAGGAAGGCTGGTTTGTCCAGAAAGGTCACTTTATTGGAAAAACCTAAAATGGACTTTAAACCTGCAGCCCTCCTCCCACAGCAGTGGTTTCAATGGGCTCCCCACGTTACCTTAACAGACCCATTACAGACATGAGCTGCAGTACAAATGTTAAAAGTGCAAGTATTCTGAACTTCACACCTACTTTTATGACCTGGCAGGAAACACAAATGCTTCACAGCTCACAGAGAATTCGTTCACAGCACTTGGGAGTCCCCAGCTGGCTCCCAGCATTCCCCACAGGGTACAAAATACATCACTCAGAGGAGAGTCCGATGCAGAACATCATAGAAGGTAGGGGTGAGGTTCCTTCAAATTTATTTTATTGCAGTAAAACCTCTAAAAGGTAGAGCTGTACAAAAAATCTAAACAGCATTATTTAAGAATAACAGCACCTTACGCTGCATTTGTTCTTATTTAAAATTCTATTTCCCAAAAATACATTCCTAAATATACAAACTATACAATCTTGTCACTTTAATGCTGGTTTCTGTGATGATATAACTTTAACCTAAAAATCTTCAGAACATCCACATACTGACAAAAGCTCTAATATACAAATGCCTTGGTACCTTCATAATACCACATAAATAACTTCAAAACCCAATCTGCATTTGTAGAATTGTCCAGAAAGCAAATACTTTATGGTGATCACACATCGTCCGCAGAGAGTGTTGGGATGTTTATTCTTGGCCGTGTGAAAAACGCCATTTTCTCTCTGAAAATAGATGATCAGTTGTTAATGAAGCAGAAATCTTGCCAGAAATGTCCATCACATGAGAATTTATCCCACCAGCTGTCCCCACAAGGAGCAGATGTACATCCTTTCACAACCTACACCTTTTATTTACTTATCAGACATGAGGCTACAGTTAAACCCACAACACTGACCTTACCAAAAGCCATTTCAGAAAGGTTCGGGGCTTTTTCCCTTCTGGATCTGTTACTTAGGGAAGCAAAGGGCTGCTTCTGTGTTAAAGAATTTGTTGCCAGGTGGGGAATGACTTGGAGAGTGCTGGTTGTTTTGATCATGTGCAGTGCTGCAACTAATTTCCCCGAGTCAGACCTTATACTTTGATATGAAAATACAGAAGTTCTTATTTAAGCAGAACAGTTAACTCCTTCTGCAGAGATTAGACTTCCTCATCAGCATCTCAGTCATCCACAGAAGAATCATGGTAGCAGTCAATTGTTCCTCCCCTTTACCTGTCATTACCTGAATGACTGCACTTCCAGAGGCTCCTTCCGACTCTGCCCTCGCAGCCTGTGGACATCCTTGGCAGCAGCTCTCATCATTTTATCGGCCTTGAGCTCACACTTGTGTTCTGGATTTTGCACCTAAACGAATAATGGAGAAGAGTTGTTTGTGTTTCCAGGAGGAATTATCTTATCCTAACTGATCTCCAAACACAGCAGTATTTCAGCCGCAGGTCTGAGGGGTTTGGAAACTGTTGACTTTGGAAGTCACAAGCCACAGAAGCTAAACTGAAACTTCTCAGCTAACCATTCTAATGGAGAGAGCTTTTTGTAAGGTCTCCTTCCAGCCTGTGGTAAGAATAATGGCTTCTGTCAGTACTCTCTTTGTATCTTCTTGATAGATCTTTTAAGGCAGAAGATCAGCACACACAAGAACACAGCACCCCAAAGAGCACCTCACACCAACTCCTTCCCACACCTGGTGCCAGCATAGCTTGGTCCCTGCCTGGCGCCAGCAGAGGCGCCCGAGAAATCCCAGAAGCTGAGAAGGAGCCCTGTGCACGGGGGAGGGTGTGATGTAGAGTAAGGCAGGTGCCAACCACCACACACCACACCTCCTGCAGGCTACAGGGACACACCCTTGGCAGAACAGATGGCATTTGTGACTTCCTGCATTTGCACCTCTGCTAGGGCAGCAAATCTCTGTGCTGGTGAATGCAAGGGCTCAGGACTAGCAGCTTGCAGGAGCCATATGTGGCAGACAAGACCGACTAACAGTGCTGAGCCTTCATTTACTGACTGTCCGAAGTCCCCTGTTTCCAAAATCCCATTTCTCCAATAAGTGGAACCAAACCCCAAGGCAGGTATTACTCACTCGTTTCTCCACAAGCCTCAGCAGCAGTCGAAACCTCTCATCATCCTTCACCCACTGCGGCAGCTCTTTTTCACCCTGACTTTGAGCTTGTTCCAGCTGTTCCTTCAGTTCCCTCAGCACTGAGATCTCCTGAACCAGCTGGTCGTGCCAGGTTTTTGAAGCCTGCAGGTCCAGCTCCAGGTCCAGTGAGGTGCGGATCAGGCGCTCTGTGCCGAAGGCCTTGATTGAAGGCTGGAAAAGAAGGGGTGTGTGAACACACTGAGGAGAACTGTCCCAACCACTCCACCCAGAAAGTGCCAAACACATCCTGAGACCCATCCTTCCAATGATTCTCTTTGCACAAACCATCTCTATTGATCCTGCTCTCCAGTCTGTCTCGAGACAGACACCACAAACTCAAGGAAGTCTTATAGATAAGATAAGTGTTTTGATTTCTGTGCTTCCACTCAAGTTCTTCCTTGGCAGCTTCTCCAAATCAAACAAGTCTTGCTTGCACACCTTCCTTCTAAGTTTAATGCCTCATCTTCAGATGAATCCACAGTGCTGCAGAAAAACCTGTGATTGCTTTTTCCAGTAACATATTGCCTTCTGCTAGTTTCAAACACAAGCTGTCCCAAGAAAACCATCTCCTTAGGAGTTCAGTGTCAGTATCCTGGGGGAATTTTAGTGATTGCCATCACAATGGGCACAGGGGTTTATTGTGTGCCATGGCATCACTACAACAGGGTCACCTGAGCATCTGAGACATCCTTCTTCTCATCTTCTTTTCCAGTTCCTCAAATTTATTATAAATACTTAAGAATCTCACAATAAACAGAGCAAAACTGTTTGTGCTACTTCTCTGACAAGATGGAAAATACCAGGAACAATCTTTCTAAATGAATTGTTTTAAATGAGTTCCAACTTAAACATTCCTGTCATAATCTGATATTTCAAAGAATCCTTGAGAGACTTCTCGCACACAAAGAAAAGGTTGTGAGTGAAAGCATGTGGCAACTGATTTATGTTTGCAAATTTTTCCTTTAATTTAAAACGGTTTTCTGGTTTTTGCAAGTGTCTGTGTTAGAAAAAAAAAAAAGTGGTGATGTTCTTACCCGTTTCACTCTGACACTTCGTCTCTCCATTGCATTCCGAACGAAGGGGGGCTTTTTGGATAGTGTGGAACTGTCACTATCACTGCGATTCAGCTGAAAAGGAAGGTGAAAACCACAAATTTTTCATCAAAGAAATACAAGCAGTGCACACACACACTATCAGCAAGACCAGAGGTTGTTGTAAGCAGAACTATGAAGTTTTGTGAAAGGCAGACAGCTGTCACCCCAAGTCTGAGTACTAACATGCACTGGCACAGCCAGATCCTGCCACAAGCCTTGAACTCTGTCCCTTTTTGGCAACAGGCTGTGAGCAAAGAGAGACATTAAGTTAGGCTATGATATGGGACTCTGCCCCACTGTTCTTCTCCTGTGCTAGTAATTAGGCAAAACAGCCCAGAAAAATAAGCTGTACGTAGTAATAATAAAAACTACTACGACTACTACTAGTAACAACAACATTACTCTTTTCTAGCATATGTAAAACATGGGCCTGTTTTATTAGAGATTTCTGTTTTCTCTAATCTGTATTTTAAGCTAGTGGTGGAAGAGGCAGGTTTACCTGAAAGCTCTCCCCCTGGGTTTATCAGCTGAAGAGTTGCCATGTTACACACAGCCTGCCTTGTTTTGTGGTTGTCTGTAGACCCTTACAAAGAGCTCAGCTCAAGCAGGGTTTAATTCCCTTCTCATGTCCCTTCTCAGAGCTGGGGGAGGAGGGGAACAAGCACTGGGATCTGCGTGTACTTGGACACGGCACCTGTACCACTCAAGCACAGGCCACTGCTGCAGAGTAAGTAAGGTTTGCTCCTCTGGAAGCACCCGCCTCTGAACCAGGGAGAACCTGCACAGCAAATCTGGCTCAGCTGTATTAAGAGCTTGCCCACTTGGGACAGGTCATGTGTGGTAAAAGACAGTGCTTGCTTGTTTGCCAATTCCACTTAAAAGACAAGATATTTATAGTTTATTCTGACCCTCAATTCAGGAAATAATTGTGAACAAACATTTCAAAGCTGGGGAAGTGACATCTGACCCGACACATGGCCTGTTCAGTTATCTTCAGACAAAGCACACTGGTGACTTTCAGATTTCCATCGTTTTTTTGCTGATATTATCAGGTACTTACCTTTCCATTTCTATCACAGTTTTATGTTCACCTCATCTAAAGTCAGGTGGACAGAGCTAACTGAGTTAGCACAGCACACTTCAAGCAGCAGGAAACTGTTTAATATGCAGCTTATTCATCACTGTCTTGCAGCAGCCCTTCCAGGTCAGTTTGGGCATCTCAACAAGCTGCATGTACCACAAATATACGTGCACATATACATCTGATAAATTTGTGCTTAATACTGTTAGTTCCAAAGCAAGATACTGTCCAGGAGGTGAGGACAGAGCAACTTCTGAAGTCAGAGGGGGAGACAAGAAAGCACTGTTGGGTTTCTGTGAAAAATGCAGACTGAGTGAAAACAAGCACTTACAAGCTCAGGATGTCATTTTCCTTACCCGACACACGTACTGACTCTGTGGTCCTGGGGAGAACGTTTTTGAGCGGATGATGGTGCTACCCCTGACAAACTGAGTTTGGGGTGGATTTGCTGCTCTTTTGTCTTTTGGACGAACTACAGTCGAGGACTGTGCAAGGCTCTCTGTGTTGGTCTCTTTATCCACCTGCAAGACACACAGCGCAGTGTAAATGCCAGCTTTCCATATGCCCAGGACACGCACCCAGGGCTGCCTGGCAGCCACCTGTGCCACATGCTTGTTGCATTCAAACCCAGACATTCTTTAGCCCTTCTCACGCAGGGTGTCCTGACACTTCACTCCTGGAGCTCTGCTGCATTAACTGTATTGCTCCCTAAGGGCTCTGCATCCACTGATTGCTGTACAACACAATTGATTCCAACGGGCTTTGCCTGTGGATCCACGCATCACTGTGCCCTGGCAACCCCACAGAGAACAGGTATGATTTTAAAGACCATTATCTTACTTGTTGTGCATCTGTAGCAAAGATCCAAATCGATGTACAGAGAGCTGTGTACAGCACACCCCTGTTTGACTACAGCTACATTCAGAATTCAGGTCAAAACCACTGTCACATTAATGAAAACAGTTTTCATGAGCAGCAAAAAGAAGGCATGAAACGGTGCTGTACTAACTGTGGGACAAAATGGTCACATACAGTTATTTACAAAGATTTCAGGTAGATAAACCTTTAATCATCAATGGTGAACTTTCAAGTAACTGCTGTAGCCTTGCTCAGCTCAGTAACAACCCAGTCAGCTGAGCAATGGGAAGCTTAACTCATCATTCTGTTCAAAAGGCCCTTGACTGTACCTTCACTGCTGTCTCTGTGTGCAGCTGGGAATTCAGACCTTCTTCTGTTTCCCACAGCGATTTTCCAGCACAGAATTCTTCCTCCTCCTCTGCTTCATTTTCACTGATCTCAACCTGTTCTTCCAAATCAGGAACCTCTTCGTCTTGCCTGAAAGAACAGCTTTGTTATTGAGCTGGCCTGTTGTGGACAATACTGTGGTGCTGGAGCAGGAGGTACCTCCTGTAAGCTGCTGGACAGAAACACATCCCCAAGGCAGCCAGCCAGATGTACCTGACAGGCCCTGTAGCCACTGAGATTACACGAACAACAGGCTTAGGAAGGAACAACTGAAACTGGAGAGAAGCTGCACCAGAATACAACGTTACAGCCAAAAACTCCATCCTGATCTGGCTTCCAAAGAAGCAAGATGAGGGTTCAGCCATGTGGTCTGAGCTTAAAGCAAGTGCATCTTGAGGGGAGCTCTCAGGATGCCATTAATCTTAGTTAAAAAGTGTTACTGGACAAAATTGAAGCATTGTTTTAACACCCTTTTCAGCTCCCTTGAACTCACAGCAGGCGTCTCCATCAATCCTATTGGTCAGGCTTGCTTTTTATTTCAAATGTTAGACTTCATTAAGGAAATCTGAATCTGAACCATATAAAGAACAGCCACATTAAAATTCAAGCAAAGCCTTGCACCATAGAGCAGAGTTTTCAGGACATCCATAGAAGACTGTACAAATAACAAAATTAGCATAGTGCTACTGACAATTTTCAACATTTATCAGCTTTGTTCTCATTTTCTAAGCACAACCTCCAGAACAGAAGAAACAGGATTTTTCACCAAAACAGAGAAAGAAGCCTCCCACAGCTCAATATCATCTGCTTTTTCTTCTGGAGTGATGCCCTGATCACTCCACAATAAGATGGTGGGACGCCACCTACCAGCTCTCTCCACTCGTTAAAGTGCTTCTGCTTTCCTCCAGTTTCTTCTCCACAGCTTCCAGTTCAACAGCTGTCTGCTCTAAGAGTGCTGAGACAGAGTCCTGAGGAGAGCAAGAGGCTTCTTGTGAAGAAATGACTCTCACAGTGCCCAGCCTGTGTGGTGAGACCAGCCCCAGAGCAGCCCCCAGCCCCGCTGCACACACAGAGCTCAGTGCAGCCCCGTGAGCACAGCCGGCCCAGCTCCCCCAGCTCGGGCAGGTGTGCAGCTCCAGGCTGAGCACCTTCCGTGCCCTGCATGTGCAAACTCTATCTTGACTTGCCCAGCAAGTTCACGGCAGCAGTGTGAACTGCCTGGTGGGCAGGAAGGCTGCAGCTCACACACCACTTACACCATGCCACGTACCACATCCCCAGCTTCCTGAGCAGCAGATTTCAGTAAGTATTTAGCCCAGGACAAGGGCATATCTGGAATCAACATGGTAATTATTTTGCTGCACTTAACGACATGTTCAAGTTGTAAATATAAACACACCAGCCTTCACTTCTCTATAGCAACAGCCACACAAACCCTCTTGCTAGTCCTGTTTAGAAGAGATTTGTTCAATTTAAGCAGTTGTTCTTACTGTTTTTTCAGTGCAGGGTACTTCAGAGTGGCTGTTTCCTTGTTTACTTTTCCTGTTTTGCTTCTGCTGATATTTATAACTAAGGAGGTTGTACCAACGGGTTGATTTCTCTCCGGATCTGCATATTTCAGCAAGGCTAATTTGTGCTCCACCCTATCGAGAGCAACAACACAGTATTAGTGTAATACTAAAATGAACAACTACCACACCAGTCAGAAGAAATCAGAGTGAAAATCCAGGACTGCTTGATTTTGGCAAATTTGACAAAAAGAAAAATTGCCTGTTTATCCCATTTCAACACCACTAGTAATGCTTTATGTTTAATTATTTTTAGCATTGTCACGGGCTTCCTTCAAGTAGCAAGTGTTTCACTACAGCTCCACTGTACAAGAATCCAGAAGTATGAACAGTGATACTGCAGCAGGGAGAAATTACAGCCAGAGCTTCAAAGAGAAAGAGAAAAGAACAGGAGAGGATGACTCCCTTTCAAGAAGTTTGCATGGATGACAAAAATCACTGCCCAAACCCAGATGTTTTAGCTTTGTATTTCCCATTTCTCTTTATCTGCCTTGTCATTTTTTACTGCATTACATTTAGTACATAACCAGACCAAAGTAATTGGTTCTCAATTATAATACCATAAATGTTTCCAAAAGGAAGAAAACTACTTAAGAGTTTGGCATCAAATCAAGAAGGAGAAATATCTGTGGTCTGACAAGGTAGTTCTGTAACAAAAGATTTATCTCATAATTGCTTTTCCTGACGAAGCTTGTCATTGCAAAGAATGCGGTGGGGGAGAGACCATGTAGCTAGATTATCAGGAAGGCTTTCACAGAAATTGCCCTTACCTCAAGAGTGTAACATCGTGTCTAATTAAAAAGAGGAAACAAACACAAAGTTATTAAAACAGAGCTGGATACTCACCAAACATTCTTCAAGGTGAGACTTATCTACAGTGCAAACATCGACTCTTAACGTCTTCTGGCGTAAAGCTGGGTAGGAGATGGAAACCCAAAATACTTCGTTGTACACGAGATTGTCTGAAGCTTCCACCGGCCTCGTGCGGAACAAGCAGCTCGTGCTCTCCGAGCAGGGCAGGACAGCCACGCGAATGTTCCTGTGGGAACAGCACTGCACTCAGGACTGCCCTACAGGTGTGCAGCTCCCCCCACAAATCCCTCAGTGAAAGCCATCCTAAGCACTGTGGACATTGCTGTCCTTTCCTATTCTTTGGAGTAGCAGTCAACTGAGAAAAAAGGAACATCTCGTCACAGCATCAGAGATGTGAAGTGGCACGAGTTGCCACAGACTTCATCCTTCTGAACCTCGTAATCAGACATCATGAGATTCTGTTTTACGTGGTTGTTTACATCTGTGCAACCTGTCACACTGCTCACACCCTTCTGTAGGTAGGAACAGCAAAAATGAATCAAATTTTTGTCAGCTTGTTCAGCACACAGCTGATTTTAAAAACCTTGTGCTTGGAATGAGTCTAGCAGTAGCTGCACATTTTCTGACCCCTGTGCAGGTGTCCAAGGGGTCTGCAGGAGAATGAACTCCCCCTTCTCCACCTGATGCAGGTGCTTGAGGCTCTGCTACAATTAAGAACCTCACCAGCCAGTGCTAATTCCAGGCAAGTCTTTTCCTAGCAAATACAGACCTTTGAGGAAGAAACTGCACCTTAGTTCAGTTTACAGGTTTATTAGTTCCTAAGTGTCACCACACAAAGTATAGAAACATTTCAGGAAGGGTAAATTTTTAAGAGTGTGAAAAATCATAAGCCAATCTCACTTTCATTCTCACTGGGATCCAACACAAATATATCAAGTGTGTTTATTTCACCCACTTACACTTTCTGATCTTGTTGTAACAGCAGTGCTGGAACATTGCTCAGCTGGATGACCAATATAGCAAATTGTTTATTTTTGTCATCATATCTGAATTGGAAAGACACAGAAAAGCATTATTATTAGAGAAGTCTACCTTGGACTCTGTGGCTGAATGTTCCACACAAACGATACTAAAAATTTACAAACAAGACAACACTATAATGGGACCGTGACTTGCCCACAGTTTAAAACAAAACCAGTTTCCTATTACATGAAGTTTAGCTACCAGAACATCCAGAATATAGAACAGTCCAGAACATCCAGAACTTAAGAATTCAGATACAATGGACTGTAGATTTGCCCTAACACATATTGCTTTTCCTGGTGTCTAGTTAAATTGCTGCATTTTAGCTACAATTTTTTGAGAGGCCTTAATGGCTGCAATATAGAAAAGTTACAAGTAAAAATACTTGAAGTACAACAGTGAGGGTGTCATGAGTACTCTTTTACTATGGACGGCCATGACAAATGAGTTTTGTACTACTTCTTTTTCTCAAAGCCCATGTAACTTCCAAAAAGTCATTTAAGGAGGATTTCTCTGTGCCTGCCTTCCTACACCTTACCCACTACTGTGGGATTCACGTGAGGTCGGGGATTGTGATTGCCACTTATTCTCAGCAGTTTTCCCCACCCAAGCTGCACCCTTAAGGGTTCTGCAATCCAGCCAAAGGCTTTCTCCAGCCCAGCACTGCCAGTGCTCCTATTGCTGGTTTGCACCCTCATACCACAGTATCACTAGCTGATTTCCACTGACATGACAGAGGGCAACTGGGCCAAGAACCTCCTGGAGTCAAGTGTAATTCCTAATTACACTAAAAGAGGGCATTAGTTAGTTAACACTAATAGGACAGGATATGAAAACAGCACAGAAAGCACTATCTTTTAAATCCCATTTATCATTCTTTCCATTAGAAGGCAAATCCAGTAAAATACGTTGCACATACCTCATTGCAATTTGCACTTTGGCTGTTCCAACTGCTTCTGTATCATCACTGTCAAACACCATCACTTCTGACACACTTGGTCTGAAAGGAGTCAACGACAATTAAGGATTTGATTTGCCTCTTATTGAAGTGTTTGCATTCAGGTGATACAAGATCTTTTCCCTTCCATTCAGGGGCTGGGTATATGGATTTTGTAAAATTAGCAGCTAAAAGAAAGCCCATTTAAGAAGTAAGTGCAATCAGCCTTAGAGGTATGTATTACAGTGCTTATCAGCAGAAAGTCATATGTCTTCCCTCTTCCCTGCCAAAAAAAAAAAAAAAAGCCACACAAAAGACTGCAAAAATAAGTCAGTGGGGGATTTTTAAAGGGTTCCCTTGACTGGTTTTTAGTAAAAACGGCTGACTGCCCAGCAAGAGAAATACGGCTTAACAACTGCAATCCTGTCCTGCATCATGACAGCAAAAATTCTCAACTTTTATTAGATTTAAGTAATTCCTTTGTTTCTTTAAGAAATCAAACTTTCTTAAGCACATTAAAAGTGACAGAGTACACTGACTGGCCTTGCTGGAAACAGCTATTCTGCATCATTTCCCTCCCAATGTATTCCTCCTCCCAAGTTTTATGCACTGAAAGTCCCCAAAACTACATTCATTGTCTAATTGACTCAAGAGGCTATGCTGTAGCACATGAAAACAGGATTAGCATTCTTCTCTTCTAAGTGTTTTCCATATTACTGCTTAGCACTCTCTTGCATTTCGCTACATTTCGGCTGCACAGGATGGCTCATCCCACCCTCACCACTTGGACAGGCACCAAAATGACACTGGAGGCACCACGAGGTTTGGTAAGCTGATAACCCAAACAACACTAACTCACATCAGACATGTGAGTGTGCACGGGATGCCTTCTGTGATGGTCCCACTCCCCTCTCCATCCCACTGAGGGGACACAGGGTCCTGGGACACCCAACTGTCCGACTGCTTGAGCCCAGGAGCTCTAATTTACAGAAGCATTGCACTCCCTTGTCAAAGCGAATTGTGCTGTAAACCTAACAAATTACTCATTTATCTAGAGAATTAATGAAGATAACTAATGAATAGGGGGAATCTGAGATGAGTGGTATTTCACCTCTACAGTCGTGTTTCGCAACTAATGACCCTATAATTCACCTCAATGCTAATAAAAACAGTAGGAAAACCCATGTTAGATGCAGCCAAACCAGGTACCAATAAGATCAGTACCTTCCAGTGAACTTTTTGACAAAGCTCCCACAAACAGTGTAGAAAGCCAGCAGGAGCAGCGACTCCCAGCTGCCCTTAGTGGGAGAAGTCCTGCAGGCATCACATCCTGCTCTTGCTCCAAGCACTTGGGGACTGCATCACAGCACGTGCACATCCATCAGGCAGTTCAAGGTGCTTCTGCTCTCTTCCTTAAACATCCCAAAGTCCTCTCACGCTGACTGAGGGCTGTCATTGACTGAGGGAGGAGCTTTACACCTGCCAGATGGCTCCGCTCCCCCCACCAAGGCGGCAGCCACAGCTTACCAGCACCTTCACAAACAGGCCAGCTGTTCAAACAGCTCTCTGTGAGCTTGCTTTCAGCTACTTCTATTATGGGACACACAGGTCATTTTGATAATCAAATTCAACCTGCTCATAGTTTTTTCAGAAGTTTTAAGAAACCTGAGATTGAGAACTTTAGCCACTGAATTACAAAAGAAGTTCATAACCAGCAGTGTTCCAGCTGGCTTTTGTGCAAAGCTGAGTCATTGGCTTTGTCCTAGAGAGAGATCTGATGTCTACCTTTGTACAGACGCCTCGTACACCCCGCTATCTCCAGCAACAGATTCATCAGACACTGCAGCTGACACACCCGCCACCTTCAGTGCCGTCCCTCCAGCTGTGTTTATACCTATCAGAAAAGCACAGAGGAAAACCAAAAGCAGGTGTTAATGAAAACGAACTGTCTGGATAAGCAGGACCTTTTCTTCTTATCCTCCCCTTGAATTGCATTTTTTTCCCCACCCAGGTATTGTTAAGCAGCCGCACATTTCTGAAGACAGGGAGGACACAGGTAGGGCAGCCTGAGCTCAAAGGTGGCCATGAAGTGAGGGAATGTGCCCAACTACCCTGGAGAACAAAAAGTCCTGGGAAAACGAGAGGAATAGTCTGTGTGTGGTGGAGTTGAGAGCATGGTTTCATTGCACAGTCAGTGCCCATTTAATCCTTGGGCCCTGCAGGACTATGAGGGCTGAGGTTACACACGGGTTGTGCTGAGTGTGTTACAGCTGCCTGCCCAGCACCTCCATGGCCATGGGCAGGCAATGCCAGGAGAGGCTTCCAAAGCCCTGGAAAGGCAGCGAGGTCCCCATGACATGATAGGCAATGTTCAGAAGCAGCACGACTTCTAAATTCTAGCGGATTTATAAATATGAACCAATAAACCAGCTCCTACTGCAAGGCACCCTTAGGCAGGCAGCAATCATTCTGCTCCCAGCCACCCAGAGAGCACTGCTGACCAGGTTCTGGCCAGGTATGGATCATGTGGAGCTGCATATTCCACCTGGAGAGCTTATACCAAGTTTAGCTTCAAGAGGGAAACAGCAAAAGTAACACCACCTGCCTACCCCTAAATCCAAAATGTTTGTGTGCACAGGACAAAAGGTAGGTCCAGAAAGACCAGGCTAATTAGCTGAACATGGAGAGAAAGAGAGATTATAGGATTAAAAAGAGCAGTCATATGCATGAATACAGGGAAAAAGAGATAGGGAAGAGAAGCCAAAGAAGGTAAAGCAAGTTTTGCACAGAGGTGTTATCTCACATAAATTTCTTGTGCTACAAACCAGGGAAAAATTCTCCCTGGAAACCTGCAAATTCTGCATCTCTCCACTTGAACATTTCAGTGGAGAGGAGCTGCAGCCAAGAGTCTGGAGAACTCCATCTGCCAATGTGGCTAACGAGTGCTGGGCCATACCCAGCTCTTGGCTCTCATCCTCAGGGATGTGGGAGATCTGCTCCAAGAGTGAGGAGGTGCCATGTGTCACCCTGGGAGCAGCTGGAACCCCACAGCAGCAGAGCAATACACTCCTCTCCAAGGGGCTTTTGTTTTTCAGAAGTGGTTCTTCTTTCCCATAGACTTAAAAAAGCACATGCCCCCAAACCAATATATGGTTTCCAATGCGTATTTTCTTTATTACAAAGCAAGTTTGGGTTTTGGTTGGTTTTCTGGGGTTTCACTTTGTTTTTTCTGATTTTTTTTTTGTGTTGTTTTCTTCACAGTCTCACAAAGCCACTTAAAGAATTAAAACCAGCTTTGAATAAACTGGTGGAAAAGTGTGCAAGGGTTATGGAATACCATAAGGACTTGTAAGGACATAAGGACTTGTGGGCCAACAGTAGAGGGTGCTACAGGTAACCCCAACCCTTTGAGACACCTGTGCCATTTGGGCCCATTTATCCAAGGATTTTCTGACACTACCACCAAAAGGCATTTCTCATCTTGGTACTCCCATGGAACCACTGGACAGAAATAGAACGTCCAGACCTTTTCCCCATAGGCCAATCCACATGAATAGAAGTTAGCACCTGTAACGCAATGTATCAGTCATTAACGGAAACAAATGGATCCATTTAATAATTAACTGGCATTCCCAGTTTAATCCATCCTCCCTCCTGCCACGTGGCAGGGCCAGGTCCCTGCACCACTCTGGATCATAGGCTGTGCTGGAGCTACCTGGGCGGGGTCAAAACTTTTTTCCTCAGTGCTGCTTCGTACCTCCTAGTCCACGGTTTTAATAGGAAAATAACTTCTTCCCCACAGGCTGGCTTCCTAAATCTGGTTCTTTGAGTTTTACATACCAAATGCTGCTCTGGGAATCCCTTTACATGAGACTGGCTCACTGGGAAAGGCACTGCAGGTTGGCCCCCACACACCAAACCTCTCTGTCTCCCTCAGTTCCCAATGCCATGTAGTCACTTCAACCCAGAAAGCCTCATTCTTGACCACCATTGCACAACAATGAAGTGAGTTCTGTACAGCAGGGTGCTAAAGTGTAAAGCTGAATAAAGATGAATGGTTCCATGAAAAGAATTCCAGCCATCCTTTTCCTTACTGGTTTTGCAGAGGACTTGGAAAGCTCAGCCCTTTCATGCAGCTAATGAACACAAAATTTGGACTTTCAGTTTTTAGCCTGAAGTCTCTGAAGAGATATCACACTAATAAGGAAGTTTATGGTAGAGTTCAGAACTGACTCAACTCTCCTCCATTTTTCCAAGCAGGTGGGTAACACTACCTGTGTTTTTTCACCTTTTTTTTCACTCATATCAAGAATTTGAAGTTTGCTCTTCTCTTCCGGCCATTTGCCCTTCCATGGGCCTTGAAGAGCCATGTCATGCACTGCCCTCACATCCAGACCATTTAACCAGAGAATGCTGGACTCTGCCAGATTCCAGGTTTTGCTGTCAGTTTCCCCTGAATCGCTCAGGTATTCTTCAGGTGAGAAAGGCAACTTTATTTCATTTCCAAAGGTAGAGGAGGTTCTGCTCTACCAGAAAGCAGCAGCAAAGCCCTTAGATATACTGTTCAGCTCTGCTTACAGGATACGTGAGCGTGCTTTGCCCAGGACTGACCACCCCAGAGCCAGCCCCTGCATTTCGGGTGTTACACTGAACCCCCCCACCCCCAAAATGCCTGAGGAGTAAAATCTCATCTCGTTATTGCCCTGAAATAAACTACTTATGGTGATTATTTTGTCTGCTGACTGGCTAACAGCAGTAATCACTTAATCTGCTTAACACCTGAGCTTTCACTTTAACAGCCTTGGCAGATCTTGAAGAGCTAAAAAGGTTAAAACTAATCAGCGCCCAGTTCTAATAAGAATAATTAGTGTTTCCTACTCAAATGCATAATACCTCTTGCTTGTAGGAAAATGGTAGCTCAAAGGGGAAGATTTGCACTTGTGTTTTTTTATTGTGTTTTAAATAGTGTCAGCCTTCTTAATGCAGAAGGCGGTGATAACATGGTACTCGTTCTCTTTATTCACACAGGCTGTTCAATAATCCTACAAGAAACAGAAACAAACTACTGCTGCTTCATAGCACTGTAGCTTGCAAGTTTATATTGCCTTTAAAGCTCTTCCTCACTGCAGCTACAACTGCAGTCCTTTCACTCATTGGATTTAACCCAGCTACAGTCACAAGGGCTTCAGACAGGCCCTAGCACAGTGCCCTGGCTGTGCCAACTGTTTTCCATCCGCTTCAGCCCATCCATTCCAAAAAAAGATGAACCCTTCCCACCCACCAACAAGCCATATGCATATATGAGAACATCCACTATCTCTAAATGTCTTATTTTATCATGCTCACAATCTAAACACGTTTTTGTTGCTAAGAGACCAAAACAGCAGAATTCAAGCACAGCCTTGACATGTCTGCTCAGCTGAAATTAATAAATTCATTGCCACTGATTTACTGGGAACCAGAGCAGGATCTTATGCATACCGAGGTGGTGGGGAAGGATTATTATTGCTGTAATTTGTTCACTATTAAGCTAAATGGCTTTTCCAGCCCTCCTCAAAAGCTTGGTCAAAAACTTTGCATCAATATGGCACTCTGTGTCTCCCAGACCCAAAACAACAGATGACATTCTGAATAGTTTAGTGCCAAATCAAACCAGGAATCCCACCATGACCATTTATATTTGCACATGAAATCCCTGTGATTTGTGTACACACGCATCTGTGTACAAGAAAACCACACCTAAATCACTCTCCTGCAAGACTCATTAGATCAGTATTTTTCGTGTACAAATTAAAATACCAATCCTCCCTCCCAAACAAGACAGAACACAGAGCTGAAAACGTTTTTCAACATAAAGATAATAAGATGACAGACAGCTTCTGAAACACTTGCTTCTCAATGCTTTATGAACGACATTAAATATAAATGCATGCAGTGCATGCAAATCTTTTCTTACCATACCTTGACCTAGATGTTTATCTCCTGCTCGAGGCTCTTCCAGTCTACAATTGCCACTCCCAGCGTTTAGGGTGAGTTCTGACAGATTTGCACTTATCTCTGCATCATCAAAATCCATATGGCTTGAAAAGGCATCACCAGTTAGGAGCGGGTCTATCACCAGCGGAGAGCAAGGTGGGGATGGAGAGGAGAGAGATGACCTTGGGGACAGTGATGTCATGGATTTGGGAGTACCAGACAAGGACCTCAGAGCCTGCATGCGACTCGTGGTATCTGCTTTTTGAGTTTTTGCTACTTCATCTTCGTGAATAGTGGTGATACAGCCTGATGGCCTAAACCCAGTGGCTCCTTCTAAGAGCAAGTCAAGCTTGTTTTGATATTCTGAGTCCAACTGCTCCAGCTGCTCCAGGTGCTCGTAGTAGAGATCAGTGAAACTGGCTGAGGTGGATGAATCCTGGCTGGAGGTGGCAAGAGATCCTCTGCTAGATGCAAGAGAACCAGGGCTGCTGCTCGAGGAGAGGGAAAGCATGCTGGTGGAGAGACTGAAGGAAACAAGTCAGAAAACCATGACACTGTACCTTCCGATTTCTCATGAAAACACTGCAATGTCATCACATCTCTAAGCCCACAGGGTGTTGCTTTGTTAGCTCAGGCCACACGCATTAGTCCTCAGAGCAATCCAGAACCACAGTCTACACAGCAGGAATAGTGGGTCACTGCTCAGTAAAACAGTATCAATCATACACATTTTTCTACTCACCATATCAGACTCTTAAGAGTCCTTGTTTAGCCAAAACAACTCTAATGAACAGTTTCGAACCAATTAAAATTAGTGACATCCCCCTCCTCCCGCATCTCTCTGGAAAGTATCTATGGCTCCTGTTAATCTCCAAAGCAGACCACAAAAACCAGCAAGGCCCATGCAAGAAGATGAAGTTATTGCAATGAACTGTCTGACCATACGGAAATTTTCTTCCATTTGCCTCAATCTTGGACCTGCAGCCAAAAGGCAATATCACAGCTGCCTGGAACTGGCCCTCAGAGATCACAACAGCCAGCAGTTCCCAGAAAGCTGGCAGGATTTATCCATGTGAAAGACTGCTACATGGAATCCAGGGCCAAGAGAGCAAGGGAAAAAGTTGGGGCTGGGCTGTGAAATCAATTCACACGCCTTATTTATCCCTAGAGTTCTAGGTTCAGAACATAACTGACAACAAAATTAATTTTAAGCAGGTGCTGAATTGAAGTCTATTCAGATGAGAAAGCCCAGACACCACAGCACAGTTTTCTGCTCAGGAGACCCAGCAAGTATTCCAGTAGTGACTACAACACGTACCATCTCTAGAAATTCCATTTAAACCAACACTCCTGCTCTGCATATTGAAGACCTTGGTCATTATCGACCCTCACTTCAGATAGGGATTAGCTACTGAAAAATTTCTGAATATGTATAAGTGGCTTAAGTTGCCCCACTGAGAAACAGTGAGATATTAATAAGCCTAATAATCCCTTATTTATTATTTATAGAGTTAAAGCTGGAAGCTACATTTGTATAATTATGTCCATGACCTTATGAGAAAAAGGCAAGTATGCTGTATTTAGTATAATTTTGGCAGAAAATGTCTTCTGCATTTGCAGGACAGATGTGCACTGTATCACATTTGTTCAAAAAAGCTTCTGATAGATGTTTTTGCATATTGGCAGTATATACACATCTGCTGAAGCCTAATGAATTTACAGCTTTTCAGTGTACTTTACCATGAAAAGTGAAGGGTTTTAAATTAATCTTTTCCCTATCAAAAAACTGGGTTCAAAACTTCCTTTTGTGAATGCCTTTGAATGCCAGACATTTTGCATTATGGGGTTAATAACAAACACTTATTCTTATGAAGGAGCATGCCAAGAACACTGGGCACATGGTTAGGAAGAAATTAGTTTCACATGCTTCTTGGTCACCTCAAAAGATCCCTAATCAGCTAGGTGAAATGAAAATATGATGCATTTCCACTGCATAAAAGCCTCACAGATAGCTATTCTCCATGCTGGCTTATTTACATGTCAGTCTTGCACTATGATTTCTTTCCAGTCTTTTCGGTGTCATCTTCACAAAATGAAACAGAATCCAAGTGGAGCAGAAGCTACAAACAGAGTAAATTCAGTACACACTGGTAGGAAAAAAACCTCAACCAAACAAAAACCCCACCAAACCTTCTTGCTATCAGAATGATAAAAATATAGTTTTAGCAAAATGATTTGGCCTTACTGCCTGCGGTCATGCATTAGTCTGGAAATAGCAATCCTGTGTTCTTCCAGAACTACAGCCTGAACTAGAAGCCATTCTTTACACCATATGAACCACAAGAGATGCAGGGATATCTCTATATACTGTCCACATTGCAAGCAACAGCACACTTGGAATTAGAGAAATATTATCATTCATACATCAATGTGTAGTTACATTAGTAAGATTCATTCCACTTGCTGTCTGTTAAGCTCTTTAACATACTTTATTAATGTAATACTTCAGTAATTCAAACGTCAGTGAAAAAATCTCAGCTATCCCTAGTCACCTAAACATTACTGAAATAGAAGGGACTGTGCAAACTCCTGTTGTGACACAGAGGCACCACCACGAGGTTGTTCAGCCCACTGAAAAGCACCCATCTAAACTGACATGTGATCCTAAGGCTTCTCCTTCCACTGACTACGCAGGGGCCTTAGGTCACTACTGGAACTGAAAGGCCTTTTAGCCCTCTCAGCTGGGAGCTGGAACTGTCAGCAGAGAAAGGCAGTGGCACAACGTGCAGCAAAAGCACCCACAGCTTCTGGAAAGGGTCACCTACCTCTTCAGCTGGGTGTGCAGCATGGCAACCAAGCGCGTGGTTTCCTCCAGCTCTCGGACAAGCTGATTTCTCTTGCTGTTCAACTTCAGTCTAAGAGAAGATTGAAGGAAGAGATGAGCTAAAGCAGCATTTACTGTTTTAAATAAGGAGTAAAGGAAAAATCTACTTTTTTGCTGTGAAATCCTACAGAAGTTGATAGGAATACACAGGACAGAATTTGGTCAAGCTGTGTTGGTGTTTACCAACTTCAGAAACTCTTAAAATGCAGAACTCAATCCTGAAAACATTTGCAACAGAAGCAAATAATTACAGCTGGTACCATAAAAGTTAATGTCTCTAGGATCAGGTCTCAGAAGAGTTGGGCAGATTTTATATGCACTATTGCATTCCTATAGTTACTGTGCTAATAAAAGTACAAATGTCTTAATTTCCTTCCTCTGAAGTCTATGGATGATTAAGGGTTACTTGATTTAGTTATTAACCATCTCGTTACAGCTTTACATAATTGACTTTGGCAACGTCTTAGCTTTATTTCCGACCTGAATTGGTTTGAGACAAACACATGTGCACTTGGGTGCTCACTACTTAACTGAACAGGCCTCTGGACACAAAATCCTTCTCCATAAATGTGTTATGTCTTTGGCACTCTAGAATGTGACCACATTCCCAAAAATCCCAAATGAAGGTGTTCACCTTATAGGAAGACCACAACCATTTGTCAAACCACAGATACTTCAGGCAGGTAAAAGTCTCATAGGTGAGACATTTACATTTTTTCCAGCCTGATAAAACCATGAAAAGCCTATGTAGAAAATTGGTGTCATCTGGACACTGACCGGGTAGAAGAAATGAAAATACAGAGCCAAAGAGAGAGTGAATGCAGTGTGCCTATTCCATACACGTTCAAGAGACTGCAGCTACCAGAAACACTGCTGAGCCACCCACATTATTACATCCAGACTGTAAAACACCTGTAGGCAATGCCTAATGCAGTATTCATCCTCACTGTACATTCCCGTGAGATCTCCCCCTGCAACACAGGTAAAATTACAGAAGAAAGCTGGCATTTTTTTCAGCTAGTTTAGATTCACAGGATATTCCCTGCAAGCCCCACAGCCCTGTCAAATACCAGATCCTACAGGAATCACATACAAGGATGCTCAGAACAAACAGCAAATTTAAGAAATTTAAAATTCCATCTGCTGACATTTACCAAGGCCCAGACTGCACAGCAAGTGTAGAAGCTGCCGTGAGGCTCTGGCTGCATACAGAAATGTTACACTACACTGGGCTGTTTCGAGCATTTTTTACATTCCTATAAAGGATCCGTTGTAGGAACAGCAACCTTTCCCCACAGGGGCAGTAAGACTTGCAGATGGGTTGTTTGGGAGATGATTTCAGAAGCTTTCTGAGTAGAGTGTCCTGGGAACGCGAGGGCACTGCTGTGGGCAGTCAGCAAGGGGATGCTGGTGCTTGCTCCCAGTTACCTCTTGTCCATCAAGGCACTGCCCTGTGCCCACTAACCTACCTCTCAGTCAGAGCTTTGCTCTGAGTGTCTCTAGCAGCCTGAAGGTCTTCCTCCAGGCGCCTCCTCTCTGTCTCCAGTCTCTCCACCTCTCCTCGAGTCCATTTTCTGGGGCTAATAAATCGCATTTCTTTTAAGAGCTCCTCCTTCTCATTAATCAGTATCAGACGATCCCGCTCAGAGTCCAGCACGCCAGGCCAGGCCTCGCTGTCAAGCTTAGCCAGTTGGATTTTCAGGTTTGCTATTCTGCAGGGGAAAAAAAAAAAAGCTGTTATTCCCTGAGGAGTGCCTGATCTGCTCCAGACATGCAGAGGTGAACCACGACCACCCACATCTTCCACTGCCCTGAGGAAGGCTCTCAGCTCCAGGACAACCACCCTCATGTCCCCCTTACCAAAATGGTGCCAAGTGACAGCACTCCTGGGATGTGGACATGCAGAGTGGGATTTTAACTCAGGTTTGTTCACAATGGGAAATGAAGTTTCTAGCTAATATGCAGTGTCCACCAGTCAGGGAACAATACAACAAAAATTCTGGATCTCAGAAAAAGTGATCAGATATACAATAGGTGTTTCACATGTATTACAGCTGTGACTTCAGAGTAGTTTGTGTGGAGGGTATGACATGGTAATTACCTACTTTTTAATCACTTTTATGGAAAATAACTGTGTACACCCCATATACAATTCAGATAAAGATCAGTGGTTAGTCAAAAGCTTAGAAACTCTTTTTTTTGTCTTTACAATGAGGAAGTTAATCATATCTCCACACTGCTACTGCAAGAATCCACCTGTTGACTTGACAGTAAGCATTTTGGACATATTAAGGAGCTACACTACTTCTGGTGCAACCTGCACGTGAGGATGTGAGGAGCTGGAGAGGCAATGCGATCCTACCAAAATCCAGAGCTGCTTATTTGCATCAGAATCAAATCCTGTTTTCATTAGAGGTATCATTCCAGATTTCAGTTTAAAGCCTGTATCACCAGTCCTTCAGCACCACACCACATCAGCTCAGGCAGGAAGATAATGACTAAAAGCAACAGCAATACAGATCTAGAATTTAGCAAGAGCTTTGACTGACAGCGGAGGAGAGCACAGCTTGTGGCAGGTAAGGAGGCTGCTCACTCCAAATATCTGCCCATTCCCAATTTTCCAAATATCTGAACTGCTCAGTTAGGTCCACAAATGGTCAGCTTTCCTATGCAACATGCAGAAAGAAGCAGAAAAACCAGCAGCAGGCCAGGATACAGAACCAAGGGCAGTAATGCCAGTCTTCCCAAAGGAAGCTGCCTCCTTTGCACTCGCTAACCTACAACTCTTCAAGACCTGACAGCTGATCATGGTAGTTTGATGAGAAACAATAGTACAGATAAAGCTGAATTAGAATTACCAAGGACTTGTGTTTTTGAAACTTACAAAATCCAAAAAATCAAGTGTGAAGCAGGGAATGGGAAGGGCAGAATGGGCTGAGGTGAAAAAAATTTGAAAAGCTAAGAAGGTAAACAAGGAGAAAAAGTATTTTGGAAGATATTTGCAAAAACATTTCACCTGACTGAACACCAGAGAGTCAAGGCATACATGCCCCTTCACGTGATGAACTCAGGTTAATCCCTCACTGAGGTTTAGTAAATACGTCAGAGATGGAAGTGACATGTAAAATGAATGTCCAATATGCTCCTCTCTTTGAAAAGTGCTTTGTGATCTGGTGACAGTTACTGGACTTAAATTGGGCACAGCAAATAGTTGCAGGTACCGGTCTGGATTCGTCTCTCTAGAATTTGGTTTATGCTACAGAAGTGCACAGGAGGGTGTGTGCTTCCTCCAGCAAACCAGCACACAGACAGGCACAAAGCAAATTCAGGGCCAACCAGCAAAATCAAAGTGTGTGGAGTAAGCAATAAGATGCAGACCTGGGCAGCAGCAGCTACAAGGCTCCTGAATGGCCTTGAAGAATAAAGCTTTGTCTTCCAAGCTCCAGAGGCCAAGAGGAGCTCGAGCCCCGAGAAAGCCTGTGAAGGATTAGGCTCACACACACTGACCTGCCTCCACCATCACAGGAGACAGACTAGAGATCACCTTTCTGAAGAGAAGCATCACTTTCTGTAAACCCATTTCCCACTGCAGGTTCCTTACTGTAATTAAAGTTCCATAATTGATAGATATTCAGCTCAACTATTTTTAGGTCGTCTTAAGAGCTGTTTTGTTTTTGAGTGCCTGATTAAGTGCAATACTGTGCTCCAACGAAGAATTAACAGTGGCATTAATTCATAATCCAAGAATTCCTCTGTGCATTTTGAAGGGATATGAGTCTAAGAGGATTGGCTGGCATAAATCTGATCACTTTTGGCATACATTTGCATGGATATGGCTTTTCCACTGGAATTTGTTCTCTATGCATTTCCGAGTCTAAAAGCTTTGTTAAACTAACCTCCAGTTTTACCTTTGGTAAAATTATTTTCCCCCTTCTCTGTCAAAAGGAGGTTTATTATTCTATTTTTCCAATAAAACAGCACCATCACAAAACAAACATGCTCTAGAAGGTCTGCACTTGGCTGAACACTCCAGCCCTTCAGCACTCACTGCCTGAGTCTGAACTGCACCACTGCTGAGCCAGGCTGGGCTTGCAGTGCTGGGCTCGGGTCACACCACCTTTCTGAATGGCCACCAGACTGAACAAATACACAACAGGAAGCTCAAGTTTTATTTAATTGTTCTCTTTCTGCCTAGCAAAGGCGGTTAGATGATTCATTCACTGTCACAACAAGTCACTTTTTGTTAATTAGGGAAAGTTAGTACTTTCTATTATTATGCAACGCAGGCATAGCACGTAAAATTTTTAGTCTCTGTGGAGATTGTTCAGAGCACATGCATCTCCACAGGAGCATACACTAAGATGTGTATCTACAACCAGTAATTAACAATCCTGTATCAGATAAGCGTCTGTTCTTCAGAAAAAAAACCCCACAAACTAAGTGGGAGGTATGGTTTAAAAACTGACCAGTCAAATACCCACCATTGTTGTAATGCTGCTTAATGTGACATTAAAATATTTAATTTTAGGAGATTAAAAAAAAACTTATTTCTAAAATCTCTGAGTTACCACCAGTCACACAGAACCCAAGCTGGAAGTTTAACTGCTGAAGAAATTAGAACAGTGCAGGGTGCAAGTGCTACACAACTGAGTTACTGCTACAGGTCTGAAATTGTACAGCATAATTTAGTTACATCTCTGATTACAGTTATGTTGCAGCAGCTATCTCCTTGCTGAGATGTAGCAATGAAAACCTTTTTGACATGATACCCACTCTCAGTTTTGAATATAGTTAAGCCAAAGGTTTGTCACTGTAGCTGCCCTGCGTTCTTTTTTTTGGGTTTTACATTATCTGCCCTAGGGGTCTGTTGTCTCCCTGAGCCGTGACAGGAAAGGACCTAGTGGTGGGGAAGGGAACTGGGTCCTGGCAGTTGGGTGTGGTGAAGTTCAGTCAGATATTCACCCACATCTGAACTTTTAGTCTGGTCCAGAGTGATGGTGCAAACAGCGTCTGCCAGAGCCTGCTTTCAAAAGCACCAATCCCTTACAGATCTAGTAGTTCTAAACTAATTAATACGGGACCATCTTGATTTCAAGCCTTAAGTTTTACCTTTCCAGATACTGCAGAGCTAATATAACACATGTATTTCCATCACTTGGTTCCTTCACAGTATGTGCGTGGGCAAAGTACTTAGTCTTCCATTGTGTTTTTGGAACATTTTAATGCTGCTGTGGGGACAGGAAACACTTCTAACCTCACAAGGAGGAATTTTCACAGGAACAGAAGGTTCCTCGTGAGTCACTATATCCATAGTATTGTTCCAGCTTTAAACCAGTCGAGGTATTTGTTTCTGCAGCTATTAAATACTGTGCCAAAACCACAGTGCTCTGATAGCAGGAGATCTTTTCATTTTAGCATCAACTATTCATGCCCGTTTAGATCCATCTTTCCTCATTATAATGTTTTTTAAACTTTGAGAAAAACCTACAGATAACCTAAGACAAACACGGGGTATGAGCAGCAAGCATTCTTTAACTGCAAGGTGTGTTGTGTGCCCTTCATTGTCCCTTCAAATGAACTACTGTGCTGTCTTTATAAAGTTCTCTCTCTTTATAAAGAGCACATTAAATACATTCTCAGGCTTGTCACTATTCACTTGCCCCTCCTTGGAAAAGATACAGGATAAAGGAAGAGTGTTCCTCTTCAATCTGAATGTGTAAAGTCACCGTGAATTAAATTGCAGCCTTCAGCAAAGCTTAAAAGTAAAAAGCGATTTTAACACTGCCGAATTAACCACCGCATCTGAAGGAACGATATTTTTAATGTTGCCTTAAAACGTCAGTGAATGACTTGAATGTCAAGGCAGTTTGGCAAATCTTGGACTGGCAAAATAAACAGTTTGGATAAAATTGCTCCACCTAAGAAGAGAAGTATAAATTTGTGTCAAAAGCAGCTGGGCATAGTCTTTGACAACTGTCACAGACAGATCAAATTTTATTACCAAATTTTTTTACGAAAATGAGAGCATTACGAGTAACCTCAGCCTTAAGGCTCTTATTTCTAACCAGAGACTGCAGCAAAAGCCTTCTCTTTGCATATACCCCAAGCACAGATTGTACCATGCATCTGAACTTCGTTATTCTGGACTTGCAAAGTCCCTCTAGAGCAGTTAAAAGTGAGGAAAGAAGTCACCCCCAGCAACAGTCACAGCACTGAACAAAGACTAGGCCAGCCAAAGTCTAAGTAATAATTCCTGGTGGTTTTTCATTTAACTACACAGTTTTGTTAGCTATTATCTATTAAAAAGTAAATCCTGGAAAGCTTTTGCTTGAACTGGCCTGTTAAGTAGATAGATTTTTTTTTTAATCTAGTCTTCATTCATCTGAGATCAGAGGACAAAGGTGAAAACTTACATTCTTACAGATAAGCTCTGGAATTGCAGCCATTGACCATACCTTGATGTAAGGTGTTAACACTGTATACATTTCTCCTTATCACACTTAGGCATGCAAACATTCATTCATTTTGAATAAGGTAAGGAGATGCCTTGCAGTACAGTCTCCTTATTAGGAATGGGGAAGCACTGGCAACAGGTAGCAGAACCACTTATGTCCCCATAGGTGTGGCCAGACTGAATTCTTTAAGTATTAGTCACGCCTTAGTAATTTCTAGGATGGTTATTTATTTCTTGAAAGATAACGCTGGCCCAAAAAGCCTGCTGCCCCACTGGCTCAAAAATGACCACATTTACTTAGCAGGGTTTCAGTCTGGTCGCACCTCTTCTAGTGAAACATATCCTGAGAATGAGCTGTGTGACCACCAAAAGGAGCAGGGGGCCAAAGAATTACCTTCTCTTTGCCTCTTCATACTGCAGCCGTAATCGCACCTTCTCGGCCAGCTGGTTACTGCTGCTGGCAATGAACTGAGACAAAAAACATCAAATCAGCAACTTAGGAACCACTCCTCTCTTGATATTTGCTTTACACTGCTACAAGTGGCACTTGATCTTGTCAAAGTCATTTCCTAGTTAAACCAATCACAGAACAAGAACATACTACATTTGACTACATTTTTCATGATTTCTTCAAATACTTAAACCCCAACAAGATTCAAAGGCCCTTTCTGGCCTAGAAAGAAGAGAAAATCCACCACATCTGTCTTGGGCTTCTATTTCTATGAACACACAAATACCTTTGCAATCCTTCTTCTTAAATGCTCTTTGCATCCTTAAGTGCTGCACTGCATTTTGGTGTGAATGACATCTTGCTTTGGCTGTAAAGTCTTAAAGACATCCCATCGTGCCCAAATCTGCAGATCTTTACTAACATGTGTGGCCCTGACCGAAAGTGGCTGCAAACATTTAAGTAAAGGTTCACAGGAGAGGCTCTGTGAGAAATAAGATGAACCTCCAGCACTGATCGAGTCCTGGGACCAACCTGACACTTCTGATCTCCTTGCACGTGTGGGACTGAAGGTTTATGAGCACAACAACTTTGGTGGCATCAAAATACCTGCACATAAGGTGTTGTTCGCCCTTGTAACCCAATGACAGCCAAACACTCTTAGGGGAAGAGTCCTCATTTGAGCTTAGGCCATGCAGACCTGCTGAATGTAACTTATCATTGCTATGAAGAGCAAAGGGAGCATTTGCATCACAAGAAGCTACACCTACAGGCAAAACCAAACTTCCTCCCCTTTTATTCCCACCTGGGTTGCTCTGATAGAGACAGTGTGGGGAAACAGCAGGTTTCATCAGGTTACATCAGGAGATACATTAACACTGCACACAAAAACAAAGGTCACACTGCAGTTTAAACCAGGAGAAGTTATGATTTCACAGAAACTTGTCCGTGCCTGGAAACTCACGGTGAGGTAGTACTACACACAGGTCAGAGGAATGTCTCCACATGCACAGGGCCTCTCACACATTACTCACATTTCCTGAAACGTCTGTCTGGGAGCTGACATCCAGGTACTGCCGGGGTAGCAGAGGGCTGGAGCTCTCCACAGACACGCTGCTGGCCCACAGGTCCGACTGGGATCCTCTGTCATTCACAAAGCTGTCTTTTAACCTGGCTAAGCTCTGGAACCACAAAAAGCCATGAGGTGAGCTCACTTCTGCCCAAAGTACCTCAGCAGCTACATAACTTTAGCCTAACCCCATGGCTCAGACCTGCCCGTGTTTGCTGTGCCCACTCAGACTCTGCAAACTCGAGGTCAGGCATGGCTGGACTGAACCTCCCACAGCCATGGCTGCACTGTATTTTATACTTCTCATTTCCAGGATCTGAAGAACTGCAGAGGCTGCAGTCCAACCACAACACAGAACTAGTTTATGTTAATAAAAATCTCAATTACGTATCTGAAATACAAAATACTTAAATTACTTCTCAGAAATTCAATCATCTAGCAATGGTGACACAAAATACTATAAAGTCATCTTGTTTCAATACCTGAATGAGGTCTTGTTTTTCCTTCTCCCCTGATGTGATGGCCTTCTTCAGAGCTTTCATTTCACTTAAAATGGCTTGTGCCTCATCAAGTTTGTAGCCACCTTGAGTATCAGACATTTTCATGTCAATTCTGTACAGAAATTTAAAAAAACCAGTAAGCTAACACATATTAATATCCAGTTAATTGAATCATCCTAGATGCATGCATCTTGACATGAATTTCCAAGAAAAACATACTCCAAAGTATAACAAGGACAACAAGAAGGAACAAAGGACCCCACTCCCCACTGCCTAAGTTACTCCACTCAGCAGTACATTAAGCTTTAGAACTCTGATTTCGGCTATATCATCATCTCTTTGACTCCTTAGGGAGGACAAAGGTGCACACAACCCTCCCCCAAACTGCTGCTAGTTGCCTTGTTTCTAACCTAGAGAGGATCAGCTCAGCCATCTATAAGAATTACCTTATTTTCAGTCATGATTTCAAAAACCAGGAACAGACTCGCATGCACAGATGTATTTGCTTGCACAACCTAATTACAAGCCACCTCATCCTTCCCCTTCCTCAAAGGAATTCTACCACGGCTGACCCGTATAATAAATATTTATCTAAAAGATGCCAGATGTCTAGTCACACAAAAGTAAGTACCTGAAACTTTTCCTCCCCTTCCACTCCACCTCCCGTTTTCCCTCAGTGCCCTAAATCAAAGGCTCTTATAATTAAGACAATGGGCTGTACTGTCATCAATATTGACCAATACTGAGTAAAACAGAATATCAGGTAACTGACGAGATCCTGGGTCAAAACCTTTTTGCCATGAAGTCAGTTCTGATGTGGTCAATCCCATCCAGGCACTGATTTGAGAGAACTCCCCCATGGCTGTGTGCTGCTTTCAGCCTAAAGATATCATCAGCAGCATATTTCAGCTTATGTTATTTAGGCAGCTATTTATAAATGTAGTGGGGGATGCATTGCAAGCCAGAGATGCTCTGAAAAAAAAGATCTTGAGAACACACTTACTTCTTCAATGTTTGAAATCCGTACTCTTTGTACTGGAGCTCTTGCTTCATGTGAGCTACTTCTCTCTTGAGTTTATTAACCTGCAGCAAGGTGTCACATTTTTAGAATGATATTCTATACGAGTACTTAGTACAGCACTACCCATTCAATTCAAAACTTCCTCAGTGTAGACAGTACTCTAAACAAAGTTTCCAGGTAATCAGCTCATCTCAAGAGCAGCCAACAGCCCTGACTGCCTCCTCATCAGGACTTTATCACTGGCTAGGGCTTTATCCAGTAGCTGCTATCGCACCTCTTAACAAGGGGCTCAAGGAAAGTTCCAACCACGTAAGTGGAAAAGTTGAGAAAAATTGAAAAAAGATAGCAATGAAACACATGTCAGCTTTACTCAGAAATGTTTAAAACCTTCCCACTCATTAAAAAAACTGCTAAGCATCACGACAGGAATTACACTGCAGCAACTGAAGCCACCCTCCAAGATGCCAAACGAAAAGGCCCCAGTGCACGAGGAACACAGCAGGATGATAACACATATTGTAAATCCACTGACCCTACAGCTTGCTGGTTTATATTCCTCCACAGAGGCCACACTGACCTACTTTACTCTAGTCCTTTCTTCCTCCCAAACTGAGCTCTGCATGAGAGCACACCCTCCCCTGCTGACAGCCCGCGCTAAGCCCAGCACAAAACAGCTGCCAGTCCCTGGGGAGGACCCGCAGCTCTCCAGCACTCGGAGGAGCCAGCACGCAGCTCCACATCCCACAGTGATCCTGCACTGCCAGCTGCCAAGCCAGGCTAAAGTCTAAAGGGAAAAAAAAAAACCAAACCTGTTTCATATTCCTAAGACTGCAACGTTAGAAAATTCTGATAAATTACTTCCTAGATTAAATGGCAACATCAGCTCTTCCAATTGCTTTGGCATCTCCTTCCAGTATTTGCCATGAGGTCTGGAAATATCTGAACATTGCTCATGGCAAGCAAAGGTCCATTTGTACTACTCACCCTGGATTTTGTAGTAGCAATCTCTGCTTTGAGGATCTCGGGGTCATACTTGGAACTTGACGATGAGCCAGAGAGCACTGGAACAAATACAGCAGCCAGTTTAGCAGCTTTGCCTTCCTCCCGACACTGTTACCAGCCCCACACAGATCGAGATCTCCCATCACTCCTGCACACCCAGATCTCCACACATTGCTGGTGTGGGCCTGTCACCCAATTTCCACATCTCACTGCTCAGAGACAGGGAAAGGCAATAGTGCAGTCAAGTACTCCACAAAAAGTATAGACTGAAGGGGCCAAAGCATGTCCTGCATCTCCAAAGCCTGGATTTGTTCCAGGTTAACACACTTAACTCATACTCCCAAACACATTCACTCCATTCAATAGTGTGGCTTCCTGCATTTCCAAAGGCATTTAACAAAACCAAAGGAACAGGCATTGCATGAAGGTTTACTTAATTATTTTTTTCAGACTTCTTCACTGAGCAAACAATCCACTGAATGTTTAGAAACAAAGAAAAGCAAAGAATGAGAAGAAACTGAAAAATGCGATGCAAGCCTTTTCACAGCCCTGAGGACATGACCAACCATACAAAGTGTCACACCAGATTAAATCAATGTTCCATTAAGAGCAGAACTCTCTTCTCAGCAGCGGTTAAACCCTTCTGCCTCAGAAGGTACAGAAGCTCCCCCATGTGCAATGTTGTTAGAGGTAGCTGTAGGCAAGGGAGATATTCTGATTCTTGCAGCCATAAGCTTATGCCCTATAAAACATGGGAAAGCATTTCTAGTTATTTCTGTTTGGTTGTATTTTTCAAGACCGATCCCATCAGGCCGACGTAACTCATGTTCTCAGCGTACTGCTCTGGAACACCAGCACTTGGGTAGAGTACTCCTAAGAAAAGGCCAAACCCAGTTCTTCAGAGATGAGGGATGGGACCCTTGTCAGACAAGAATCCTTCAGCTGACAGAAAACTACTTAAAAATTTTTAACATCAGGCACAGGATTAGCCAGTGGAATTCTCCACCATCAGACATAACTCACAAGAGTGAAACAGGGGGAGGTCGGCCCACTGATGTGGCTGGCAAGAACACAGAAAATCTGCAATACTGAGGATTGTTTAAAAAATTCTGGAATACATGCAGGAAATAAATCCTGTTCTGGACATTTTCCAGCTCCTAACTAGTACCAGTAAGGAGGAAATACAGCATTCTATAAGCATTTCTGCACCAAATCTTGAAGCAACATTGGTATTGATGCTTCCTGTGTGACAAAGAATATGGAGCACGAACTGCTGTTCTTCACACACAGAGAGGCAATCCACCAGCGGTGACTTGGAACATGACATAAAACACAGTCCCTCAGCTCCACCAGACCATCCCTCAACTACCCGGGACATAAAACTACAAAAGGGCCCAGGGATACTATCCAAAGTAGACCTTCTTGCCGTGTTTCTGTACTTTAAACAGGGGAATCAAGGAAAATACCAACAAGTTAACTTTTTCACACTGAGCCAACCACCACATTTTTTAACATTTGTTGAAGCCCATGCAGAAAGTCTGCACGTTGACTCCAGTGACTGAGCCACACACAGGAGTGTTTCATAACAATCAGCCTTTACCAAACAGGTGCTGGGCAGATACTGCTTTTGGGACAAGCTGTTCAAACATGGAGAGTGACATGGCATAACATCCCAGTGCTCTGTCCAAGGACCAGCTTCATGCTTTTACTGTCCCACTGGGTCCACAGTCACTGGTTAAGAGCTCACTAACTACTCACAGCTGGTCTGAGAGCCCAGTTTGTGCTCCCAAACATCGTGCAGCTGCCGATACTCTTGCTGGGCCAGCTCAAGCCTCTGCTGTTTCACTTGGTAGATCTCCTTCTGAGCAGCAATGGCCTCCTGGGCCAGGACAAGGTAATCCTTCAGCATGTGCTCCTGCTCCCGCCGCCATTGCACCCGAGGGTCTTCTATCTGGGTAGTTTCTTGGGGAGAAAACAGAAGAAGGCAAGATCAACAGAATGCAGGTTTGTTCTGCTGCTTGGGAAAGCTCCACCATTTATGACATTTTAAAATAGACTCTTGCCCCATCCCTGTAATTAAAAAGTGGAATAAAGACATTTTCCTTTTTTCTAAGAAGGTGACTGTTGATCCACAATGAATTCCAATGAGTTCTGCCACGCTGAATAGAACAATTCACAACAAAACTGTCATACAACTCTCCAACTTGTCTGCAGCTGAAGCCACCCTGGTTCTGGCTCTTAAAAACATCCACCCAAGAACATGCACACACAGCTCTAAGATACTGACATTGACTGTTAGACTTATCTTTACTGCACCTGCTTTATAACATTACTAATAAAATACCTCTACTATTTCACTGATAAAAAAACTTTCAGAAAGTATTATTGCCACATCATTGCATTACACTGCACCTGACAACATGAAAGCAATTACAACTCTGCCTGTCCTCTTTGGGCTGCCAAGTGGCTTTTACTGCAGAGGGGAAAGAAAACCTGCTCACTCAGATTCCAGAGGTAAGTAAAAATAAAGTCTGATTAAATCACAGGATGTATTTGTGAAAGCATCCTAAATGACATCATATGAACAGAATCTCAGAGAGGAGCAAACATTTCCTTTAGGGAAAGCAGGCACAGCAGTAAATGACTGAAGGATACAGGAGGTGGAGTTTGGGGTAACGCAGGGAATGCTGTCATGAGCAGTTACAGCATCTCCATCTCCGTTACCCCAGCACAACCAACACATTGCTTTCCAGGTTTCTAACCATGAAAAAGGCATAAGGTCACACATACGCAGCTAGTCCTAACACTAATGAGGCAAATTTATTGTCAGTGTTTGTCTCTGTTTCGTGAAGAAGTGCCCAAAACATTTTTCATTTCTATTTCAAGGCCATTACGTGTTCTGGTTTGGAGCAGGTTCCAATATTTAGTTGACCAAGTGCTCTGAACTGTCTAAACTAATATGCTTGAATAAGGATGCCTAGTTACCACATAATGAATAATTAATAGAAAGGACTTGCTTGAAACTATCAGTGGGAATCTAATCTGCATATCTTAAGAGCCTCTTTAAATATTTAGTAACAGCTGCCAGAGTAGAAGGTATGAGCAGCTCTTAAGCGAGTCAGGAGTAAGAGTAACGCTGCAGTACACAGGATGTGGGGAAGAGAAGTTAGACAATATTCTTAGCAGCAGAACTAGAAATAAAGGGCTTTACCCAAGGGATGGACACTCAGTCCTTTTCACAAGCTGTCCATGATCATGCTGAGGAGAAAATTAATCGGCTACTCCAGCAAGAAGGTGCTTTTAACAATATCTCAAGACCCAAAAGAACACACGGCACTTCAAATTACTTGGCAAAACTTGGAGAAGACACAAAATGCAATCAAAAAAACCCAGTACAGTTTGTAGAGGCATTTCAACAGGGAGTCCTTTACAGGTCCTGCAAGCAGAAACAACATTTCAGCTGATTTAATACTAAAGCTAAGCTTAGACCTGAAAAACTGCCCCAAAATAACATGAGAGAAAAGCAGCTGCTTGTGCCAGCTATAGGTGCTGGTGCCCTCACAGATAGCACTGTGGTCTTAGAGGAAGCAAAAGAGAGACCAGGAGGACACAGAATCTGTAAAACTCTGAAACCCCCATGCTCCTGCCTTGATTCTTGCCTCCAGATCCCATTTTCCAGATAACCATTACCCACACCCAGATGAAGTAACTGCCTTTACTCCACAGCTGAACCAAAAGGGGAAAGTCTGCTGCTACCCAGGGAGCTGCCCTCACATTCCCAGACATGTAGCTTCCCTGGACATGACTGCACAGTCACCCGCCACTGTGACTTAGGGCTCTCTAATTTCCAGCATGGCACAGTACCCGTGGCTCCTGAAGTCTGATTCAGGACACTGGGTCAACAAGTCTACCTCAGCATGAGTCTTCAAGCCTGGTTATTTCCAATTTTTCCTTAGATTAGCAGCCCATTCTTCCTGTAATCCCAAGAAGGGTGGAGGAAGCTCCTGCAGGAAAATTCCTCTATTACAAGCAGTGAGGAGGAAGACTGCAAAAGCCTACAATCCTGAACACCTCTGCGAGGTGAGGAAGCACTGCCAGTGCTCCAGGCCCATACACAATCTGACCCAGGGAATGCTCAGCAGACGGCTCACAGACAGCATGGACAACACACTGAGGTATTGAAGTGCTTTGTGTCCAGATTTATTCTAAACATTCACCTCAACCTTTGCAGTAATCACAGCACTAACTGTAACCCCTTGATTGCAGCTTTGAGCTTGGGCTTTCAAACACGTAAAACTAATCAATGAAAATGTTGGCCAAGGGCTCTCATTGGGCCCTAGCTACTGAGAAATGCAAAATACATTCAGAACTGAGATGAAAGAACTATAGAAATGTAGGCTATTACACCATTTGTTGTCTTGTGAATTCTTAGTTTAATGTTGAGCTTGTCATAAATAAATCTGGTTGCTTCATGTTGGAGGAATGTAGCCTTACAATGCTTCCATCAGCATCATTTTCTTTGTGCAAATCACATTCCAAAGTTCTCCCAGAGAGACACACTCAAGGCTATGCATTAATACTGTATTAGGAATATTCTGGGTACTCAATTCAATTTAAATGTATTTATTTTCCCTCAGAGAGGTGGTTACAATTGTGCTCCATCTCGCTTCTTTTAATGGCTCCTGGCTTTAGATTTAATTTAAGTCTGTCCTTGGGCTTGCTTCTGATAATTAGTCTCAAATCCTTGTGCAGTATGAGCAAGACCCAACGTGGCTCCATCCCCTTCCCACCCTCAGCAGTTCCTTCCTGCCAGGGAATCTGCAAGAGACCTTGGAGAGGAAGAAGGTTTTGGACACTCTCCAGAGGATACTTCAACATAGACCACAAAGATGAGCTGCTTGATTAGGTTAAGGTAACTGGATGTATTCTGCTCTACCATGATCTCGATTAGAGCTGGCATAAGAAATATGCCATGAGTTTGTTTCTCTTATTTTTAACCTTTTAGTTGAAATTCTCCTATTGTGGCCTCTGACATCCCACAGAAGTGGAACTTTTTAAAAGTCACTGTTACTAAGCAGGTGTCAGCACAGTTTGAAGGTTTCTCTGCATGCCCCTGAATCCTGTGGTGCCTGTGAGTGGCACAGACCAGGGGTAACCGCCCCAGACCTGCAACTGGACCTTTGCATGTTCACCCTGGGCCAACTCAAATGTATAAATAAAACCATGTTTGGTTTGTCCCAACTGCATTCAATCATTTAGGTTGGAAAAGACCTTTAGGATCACTGAGTCCAACCACAAACTTAACAATGCTGGAGTTTCTGCTAACTGAAACACGCCAGGGGTCCAACAGGCTTCCATGTCCCACAGCTTCAGGTCAAGGCCATTTTCCCACTCCTAGACTGGGAAATGGACACCAGACCTGGTCTTACAGACCTGTAGGAGATCCAAATCTGTGCCTTGCAACTTAGCACCTTCTAAAGCAAAGTTTGTCCGCTCCTCTCCCCTGCATATCTCCTTTGTGTGATTCTGTGGACTTGCCTACCCTTTCCCACTTCCCTATAAAAAGAAAAATCTATGTCCCCTACCTCACAGAAAAATACTTAGGATGAAGCCATTTAAAGGTATGTAAAGCCTGTGATTTTAGAATGACATGAGTTCTAAATAAAAATATTTGTGTCGCCTTTACATCTGGAAACTTATTATCTTTGTATTGCAGAGGTCAGTTAGTGCTTTTTGGGAATAGCCTTTTTTCATTCTGCATTTTTAATATCCAAGAGAAGCTGCTAAAGCTCGGAGGGTGAAGTCTCAGGCCAGGTGAAGTTGTGGCAGTTTTGAAAAAGGGGAAGGGTGTGAAGATCAAGATACCCAAGGGGGAAAAAAAATGCATCAAGGAAAAAAATGCACCAGATTTCCACATTTTTATTTTTAAAAAAATCTTGTAATTTTCTAAATAAAAAAAAAAAAAAATTAAGTTCTCAGTTGAAGTCCTAGAAGTAGATTTAAAAAATCCACAACTTCAAGGCACTTTTATCTTTTAAAAGTTTCTCTCTTAGCACAAGTTACAAGTTCCCTTAAAAGGGCCTGGGCATGATTCTGCTGTGAATTTCTGGGCTGCAGCTGGAGCTGTTCTGTAAAGAGAATAAAAGTCACTGACTTATTTTACTCATTACTTTTTCAGGGGATTTTTTCTAGCATAACCCATTACAGTTATTCTAGTAATGTCTGTAATGATACATCAAATGCTGTATTTTCTTATAATTCAAATAAGCTTATAAAATTAACTCTTTTGGTCTATCAAGCAATCTAGCAAAGGGTGTAAGCAGTGGCTTAGTTGGAGGACACAGGATAAAGACACCACAAGCCTGAGTTCTGAACAGGATATCCCAAGCTTACTTGAGGGTTTTGTCTCCAGCAAAGGCAGCTCGTGCTCATTCAGTTCACCCCTGCCAGGGGAATCAAGACCTTTGCACTGTTTCTGACGGTCTTGCCACAGGGTCAAATTCCAGGCTAAGAACAAACTCCAGATCACTGCTACCCAGTTGGACCCCTCAGGAGAACCAAATCTGACAGAGGTGTGTCCACAGTATTGGCTTGAACGTGGCTGCCAATTTGAAGACTGCAACCCAGAAGGTCTCAAATTCCTGCTTAGAGAGGGAAGTACTTTGCATGATGGAGAAGGACAGGGTTTGATTTCACAAGCCGCAGTTCTCATGTACTCTAAAACATGCTGTTAGCAACTCTGTGGTTTTGTGTTCAGTATATTTTAATACAGGCACAAATCTCTCTGCAAAAACACAGTAGCATGTCACTTACTGGTGTTGTGGTCTATGTAATAGACTCCGACCTGAGGGTCATAAGCTTCTTCCCATCCTAAGGGCAACTCGTCACTGATGCAGTCAGCAAAGGTCAGTGGTTTAGTATACCTGAAATGCAAAATAATACTTAGCACGAATGAAAGAACACTCCCACATGTCTGCTCCAAACAACTGACCAGAAAACAAGTGCCACAAGAGCTTCTGTATCAAAAACAAAGAGAGCTGAAAACTATTTTAAAGCTTTTGTTCTTATCAAATAACACACCACCAACTCTTCCCGTTCTCCATCTGAAGTTAGAGCAAGATGAATTCATTCTGACAGAGCTCCGGAGCCTTGCCTGGCTCAGCCAGTACTCACTCGACAAAGGAACATTAAGAACTTTGCCAGAAACAATCCCTGTCTCTCAAGTGAAAGAACAAGACTGTTTGCAGGCAAGTCCTGTACCAAAAATATGTAGACAAGAAGGAGCAAGATGAGAAATGCAATTTGCATAGCATGAATAAGTAAGACTGAACAATCAATAGCAAGTGCTGAGGACTGTGGGACCACTTGTCATGCAACTCCTCTCATTTGCATTGCAATATGCTCTGTTTCATTAATGACAAACAAGATTAGTTTCTCAGTATCACAAAAACGTGTAACCCACTCCGTCCGAACAAGGAAGTATTTCCACAGCACTGCTCTGATGAGTTTTTCTATTACAGACCACATCCAGCAACACTCCGAAGGCTTGTATGGCTAAACACAAAGCTTAGAGTACCCACTCCTTGAGTGACCCCACGGATTTTAATCACCGAAACCATGTCCCTTTCCTCCCTTTGACTCGGAGTTAATGAGGTTCAGCTTGCACCAACAAAACTACAAACCAAGCAGCACTGCAGGGAGGCACAAGGCAGGAGGAATTAATCTTGCAGGTGCCTCACATCCCCAGCTGCCAAAAGCACAATATGCCAGGGGCCCAGCGATCCATCACACGACCCCAGCGCTCTGCGTGGTGTACGTGGAAGGAGGGCCGTGACTTCGTGCTGGGGGCTGAGCCTGGCTTCCCAGAGAAGCCCTTGTGGCAGAAAGCACAGGACACACTGAACAGCACCACAGTCCCTCTAGGCAGGCACGCACTGAGAGCAAAGGGGCGAACAAGCACCTACAGAGCTGCACCCAACTCTGCCACACGCAAGCAGCACGTCACAGGGAGGCAAAGGGGGACACAGAGCAGGTCCCCAACCCCCTGCAAGAGACTGAACAGGTTTGCAGCAAGTTTTCCCTATCCGAGGAGGGCTGACAGACAGTTTCACTAAGTTCTGAGCAGATGTCATCTGGAGGCACTGAGCAACCAGCTGGTACTCCCATATTAACATCTTACAGTCACTCATTGTTGAAGAGGAATTTTAGGAAAAAAGCCTCCAACCAGAAGAGGTTCAACATAAAATCAACATTTAACAACTAATGTAATTCCCCCTAAATATGACCCATAAGTCTGGTATGCAGTAAGAATGGGGTGGGAACATTTTTGTAAAAGCCATGTAAGCCACTAACACCTCTAATTTACCTGCTGTTGCATTTCCCTTTCAACACATTGCCTTCGCCATATTGAAACAGTGTTTCAATCACTATTTTCTCAGAAAATTTCAACTTAATTTAAAGCTCTGCAGTGCAAAAGAATTCAGAGCTTCACAACATAGAACTGTGAAACTTTCTCAATAAAGTTTCATTGAAGAGTTTATTTTTACAGTTCTTAATCTAGACTGTGTACCAAAAGTGTGCTTGTATAGAAAATAGAGATTACCTGAAAATAAAATAGAATCTCAATGCTTGTGATTGCTATCCCTTATCCCATGTTCTTCCCTCTGGATCAAGCTGTTTCCTCAGCCTGAGTACCCAATACGTGCTGCTCTGAGTTGATCAAATCAAAGATGCACAAGGGTAAAAATGCAGAGCAAGGTCAGATACAAACCACTCTCTGGAGATAACAGAGATGAAAGCGCTGTAGCAAACGTGTCGGCAATGTTAAGTTAAACACCAGGGTTAACACTTTCACCCTCTCTGAAAATGGCATCTGCTTTTCGTTAACAATAGTGGTTCATGTGGAAGCAGGACAGGTAGGGAAGAGGGAGGGCACAGTGCTAAATGCTGAACTAGATGGACCTGCTCCCATCCCCAAGAGGGGCACAGTCATGCTGGGATCACAGAACCATGAAATATGCTGAGTTGGAAGGGACCTACAGGGATAATCCAGTCCAGCTCCTGGCCCTGCACAGACACCCAAACAATCCCACCCTGTGCATCCTTGAGAGCGGTGTCCAAGTGCTCCTGGAGCTCTGGCAGCCTCAGGGCCGTGCCCATTCCCTGGGGAGCCTGGGCAGTGCCCCACCACCCTCTGGCTGAAAAAACTTTTCCCTTATATCCAGCCTAAAGCTCCCTGGCTCAGTCTCATGCTGTTTCCTCGAGTCCTGTCACTGGTCATGGGAGAGAAGACATCGGTACCTGCCCCTCTGCTTCCCCTCACGAGGCAGTGGCAGACCACAATGACATCTCCCCCTCAGTCTCCTCTTCTCCAGGCCGAGCAAACCAAGTGCCCTCAGCCACTCCTCATACAGCTTCCCCTCAAGACCCTTCACCATCCTCGTGGCCCTCCTCTGGGTGCTCTCTGATGGTTTAACGTCTTTGTTTATGTTGTGGTGCCCACAACAGCCCTCAGGAATCGAGGTGGGGCTGCTAGGCCACAGGAAGTCCGAGGAGTCTTTTCCAGTGCATCATCTGGTCAGTAACACTCTAAATATTGCCGTGAATTGGTGGCATGGTTGCTGTTCTGCCACTTCATGGAGAGCTTTGTAAGAAGAGGGGCAATTCCATCCTGGGTTTGCACACCAGCTCCATCCAGCCCTGCAGAGTGATTAAACCAGGAGCCATGCATCTCCCATGTCCCAGCTACAGTGCTCAACATTTCTCGCGAGTGATCCAAGCAAGAATCCCTCAACATGGAGCAGTAATTAAACCCATACTTAAAGTACATCAGGTGAGAGTGTGCTGCAGACATAAAACACACCTCAGTAAATTAATTTGTATTACACATTGAGCGGAGGTTCTTGCAGAATTCTGCTCAAGAATCACACCTAACATTAATATTAAACCCTTTCTTGGTAAAAAGCAAAAACCAGTGTGGAGCCGCACTATCAGCTCCAGGTCTTGGGAATACTTTCATCAGGAAATGGCACCATAGCGCCAACTTTGATGCTCCAAAGTGTAACACCAAACTTATAAAGCTTCTGTTCAGCTTTTGTCAAGTCCTATTTTGTTACAAGCAGCTGAATTCCTTATAAAAGTGCTCAGAAACTGTCAGACTCAATAGGAAGCCAGGACCAAGCAACTGAAGGATGCTTATTCCTATTTTCCATATGAAATGCAATCCAAACATCAAGCCAGTTCTTTCAGTTAGAGTTTTGGAAAAAGGAAAAAAAAAAAAAAGCAAGGCAGGATCAGTCTGCTATAGCAATGACACAAGCCAACTGGAGACTTGCCAGTTACTAGGGCTCAGAAACAGACAATTATTTCACTTTTGGGACTCATATTTTCAGCATATCTCACAAGGAGCACCCATCACCAAGCACAGACTAGTACCCTCCTCCCTGGCTGCCCACAAGCTTCCAACTATCCCATTTGTACAGAGGAGAAATCTGTCATTCAACTAGCAAACAGAATAATAATTAGTTTTGTAACTAAGAGTGTAATTCCACTTGTTCTAGACAAAATAGCTATTTCCCCAAGTAACTGCACCTTCATAACCATATTACTTACTTTTCTAAGCTACTTTCCCTAGCTGTTGTGGGAAAAACTGGCACAAATCAAAGTAGCAATGGTACAATTACATGAAAGACGTAATATGTTGTGTAGCAAGGCTTTGAAGACAGCAAAAAAAGAAAAAAAGAGATTATTTCCTTGTTTTAAGATATGATTTTAGGGGTTGTTACGAAGACTAAAATAAAACAATTTTCCAGAAGGGATCCAAAAATGCAGTGTTTCCCCGAGCATACTCACAATGACGGATTAAAGAGCAAAAGGAGAAGCTTCTTTCTCACAGCAGGACATGATTTAGTTAGTGCCTTACTGCTGCATAAAACAGGACTGCTCCTCTGCATGTGGCAAGTTAAAGCTAGGACACATCTGCAGGACTATTCCTTTGAAACATCTCCTTTTCAATTCACAAAGCTTCCTAGCTGCCTTGAAAAAATCTCATCAGCTCAGTCAAACCACATTACCACACAATAGGTCCTCCCTGTAGCTCCACTCAAAGCAGCAATGCACAAAAATGGACCCCTTTCACCACTGTGCTTGTAACTAAGGAAGGAAACCTGCAAAATGGTTTGTGCATTCCTTACCCTCCTTCCTCAGGGAAACCTTCAGATTCATTCACCCAGTTTTCACACAAAAGCAATGGACCCAAAAGTTCAGAAAATCCTGACTATGACTTCTGATCTCCACTCACTAAGAGGAAACCAATGGGATAAACTTGAGGAAACCAATGGGATAAACTTAAGGTCTGTACGTACAGCACTTTTTATGAAACCCAAACTGGCCTAGTTAAGAGATGACACTTTGGGACAAGAGTTTGTTTGCATCTTCCGGGCGTGCTCCCTTTGCTCTGCACCCATCAGACATCAGTTAGACACGAACTACTCCTCAAGTGCTTCATCTGCTTCTAAGCTGGAGGCTGAGCTTGGTGTAGGACCTCTACAAGAGAAATTCTCTAGCCTGAGCTAGAGAAGATCTTTGTAAATCATAGCCTAACTCTGGCCTTCCAGCTCACCCAAAAGTAACCCATATGTTTACCTCAGAGGAACTCACTCATATCTCACATTCATCATACCTGTGGCTGCCATTCCCCAATAGGTATGTTTTAACTGGTGTCATTATTAGGAATATTTAGTATTTTGACAAAGACATATCAACCTACATTTATCCATTTCCATGGTATCTTCTTAGCTTTCAGTATGTAACTTTTAAATTTCATTTCATTCAAGAAATTCAAATTCACTTGAACAAGTGCAATTGCTCATTAGGACACCGGGAAAACAGGTATCCACAGCAACCACCACACACAGCAGGTCAAGGTCGCTGTTTCAGAAACTAATCCTGGTAACAGAGGTAAAAGAGAACAGCATCACTCAAATTCCTAATCTGAGGAGCATCTGACAGTCTTCAGGCAGAGGCAGGATGAGGGTACAGCCACTGCTCACCCACCAGCCACGGTGAACATTCCGAGACACTTCCATCTTTGCAAAATGTTTGCCCACAGTAGCTCAACTGTTTGTACAGCAAATGATGTCCAAATCCCACTCCCACAGCAGGAAATAGAAAGTTAGCTTCCCACCCCTATTTTTCTAAATCACATTATTTTAAAATGAGAAGGGTTTCTATATTTCTTATCTTTGATCACCCTCAGTTTCCATCACAGATAAAACTGAAAGCCAATGTTATCATGTGCAAACAGTATTAAACGGAAACTTGCTCATCTTAGATTCAGAAAGCCTTTCTATATTCTTTAACTCCACCGTTGTCAATCAAAAACCTCATTACATGGGAAACTGAAGGCAAATAATCCTTGTATAACCAGTTTTTGATTGACAGAAAGTTTGTTAAACATGCCTGTACAGAGGTTCCTGGCGGGAGCTGGAGATGGGTGACCTGCGCCACTTACAAATCTGGAGTTAATACTACAATGGTAACAGAAATCAATTCTGAACTTCCTAATCCAAGAAATGTTATTTTTGTAATTACTGCATTTTGGCATCAGCTGGGGGCCTACAGCAGCAAACCAAGGCCACGAGCAGCTCCTGGTGAGGCTCACAGCCGTGAGGACGGATGTGCACGCAGGGAGACGTGCACCCAGCAAACACCGCGCTTGGGTCACCCAGACGATGAGACTCATAAACCGACAGCCAAGCTTCCACACCGTGCACAAACCCACTTAATCCCTGTGTTTGCAGGGCTCCTCAGACCCCGTCACAAAGCAAAGCCATTTAAGCAGGAGAGCCTTATTTTACTCAGTTCAGGACAGATCACACGGCCTCGTATGAAATCCTTCATGACTCTCCAGGGGCGAGAGGAGACCAGGGGATTTCCTGCAGTTTGCTGTACCCACAGCAGCAGCTCAGTGCACCAGGAACAAAGGCAGCACCTGGATCACTCAGGACCATCACGTCAGCTCCTCCTACAGCTACAGCATGAGCCACCAAACCTGGACAAACAGCCTACCAGCCCTTCTCAGCTCTCCCCTTCCCCTCCACAGGTACACAGCAAGGGTGTGAGCCAGACAGGCCTCACGGGCAGGAAGTCAAGCCAGACGACACAATTATAAGTCGTGGCAGATACTTCCACTCATACAATTTCTCTTACAAAACCAAACAGTTTTTCAACCCAGCATGTTGCAGGAGAAGCTTGGAGTCAGGTTTTATTTTCAATGGCTTCTAATTTTTTTTTTTTTTTTTTACACACATCGTTTCTTCATTTCTTGTTTGAATAAAACTCACTGCTTATTATGTGCCACGATGTGCTACACAGACCAGGACAGAGAATGAGCTGAAGGCACCTCAGTTCCAGCTGTGACACTGGGGTAGCTGTGCACAGGGAGTTTTGAGGAACTCAAACTTCCAGCAGAGCTGCTACTGGAACTCAGAAGGCTGCTGCAAGAATCACTGCCAGGAGGCTCCACACGATGACATACAAGCTTCTTTGTCTTTAATGAGGTCATCCCATTCTCAAGACAGACGATGATTATTTTTAAACTTCAGCACAGAAAAACCTATCACTTTGCTGTAGCCCTAGAAAATTTGTCTGCAATCTCCTCCTCATAAAAGCTTTTAAAAATAGACTCCTACACATTTATTACTCAGCTTGGTGATCCAGCCCTCAAACACACCAAGGCCCTTCGTCACTATAGTAACTATTTTCCCTGGGAGCATCTTCTCTCACTGCAGGGAGGATTGCCTTTGGAGGCTGCAGGTGTGGCAGTGAAGAGGCCCTGTTTTATGATCGTGCTGGCAAAGCTGTTCTCACCCCATCTCCACGCACCTGTGCACGATGAAATGCTTCCTTGGATTCCCACCACAACAGCAGTTTAAGGATGAGGCAATGGAAACAGCTCATCCCCCACAGGCAGCATCCTCAGCAGTGACACAGCAGGCAGCTCCAGGCCAAGTGACACCTCAGGCACACCAAAACCTCACCAGCTGCGGGGGAGTTGGAGGGGGAGACCTCTACACCCAGAGCAGCAGAAAAGCCCAATTCAGGACCACCACTGGCAGAGGGGAACCATGAACAGGAATGTGCTTGCCAGGTAACAAGGAGAAGCTTTTAAGGAATGATCACAGATTTGAGAAGCTTCTTAACTATACTCCAAGGAGTCTAATGAGAGATCAAATATGACATTTCAAAGTTTTGAAAGGCAGACATTATGCCAAAACCCACACAAAGGCCCAGTCACCCTAAACTTCTAGTTACCTCAAACACATGTCATTTCAATGACTATCAGTGTGTGGTCCCGGTCTTGCTGTGATAAAGGATAAATGGGAACAGAATAACATTCTTACAGTAAAATGGGGTCAACTCTGAGAAAAACAGCATATTTGAAGCTGTTAGTGTAAACCAAACAAATTTGCTTAAACTACAACATAAATATTACCAAGAGAAATGGCTTAAAATAAACAACACATCTCCTCAAGCAACTCAAACTGCAGAGCTGTTTGCTTTTCAGAAGTGGTTGCCTCCATTGCCGTGGTTATTGAGCATCTTCTCAGCCTCCTGCAGACCTCTTTCATCTTGTATTTCCTCCTGGCCCCTGATGCTTCATGCATTGGGCCACCTCTAGGATAAGCAAATCCAACATCTATCCTCAGAGCTTATTTTCCAAGCCATCATAATTTTAAGCATTTTTACTGGCACTCAAGGACTCAGTGATGTTCTTTGGCCAGGCCATGAGGGTAACCTCTGTACCTCGTTACGGTGATCTTGAGTTGGGTGTAATTTGCCAATTAGACCCTCTACTGCTTTCTCATGAGCAGGTAACATCTAAATTCTTCCTTCATACAGAAATTAGTCACATACTGCCCAAGTAGATCCTCCACAAAAAAGATCAGGAGACACCAAAGACACCTGAAAGTCAGGCACCAGTCTGTATTTCAGGTATTCTGAACACAAATGCATTATACCTTTAACAGCAATAAATTTCTATTAGTCAAATCCACAGAAGCATTAAGCTATTTAATACACAGTTTATGACCCCACCAAGCACAGAAAGTATGCCTAGAACACCAGCACAGTCAGCTGCTTGCTTGTTCTATCCACTTCTGAAAAGGCTTGCACGTTTACAAGCTCTGCTTTGCACACACTGACAGTCTCTTTGCCCGTGTATTTCTTTTCAGCACAGATCATTTACCTCTGGAAGCAAAGAACAACTAAGTTATTTTCAAGGAGAAGGCTATCAAAAACCACTTGCAGATTTTAGATCATTCCAAGTGATTAACAAACTGGTTCTGCAAGCAGGAGGTCAGTCATACCTTCTTAATCACTCAGATGCAAAAATTCCTGGGATAGTTCAAGGTTAAAAAGTCAGGAAATGGGAGATGAGGCTTCTCACAACATTAACTTGCCTGCCAGCCTCTATATCCTGCATGCTTTCCTGAACTAATTAAGCAGAAAAGATATAAAAGAGTAAGGTACAACTTGATGAGAACAGTACAACACTACTGAATTAAAAGCACGCAAGAGTTGGAATTTAACCATGCAACTAATTCAAACATCTTTACTTTTAAATAGCTGAAATTGGTTTTTAAGTTTGCTTTCAGTTCTTCCAGGATGTGAAGCAGACTTGCCACCTGCACAGCCTGAGCAGATTAACTGAAAAATAAGTCAGCTTTCTCTTCACTTGGAAGCTCAACTGTTCTTGAATAAAGGGACTGGTCACTTCAGAGTATGGGGTAAATTGCTACCAAGCACCCAGAGTAGTCAGACTAGTTCCTTGACATATTTGAGAGATTATGAACTGGAAGGCTCGTCTCTGCTCTTACAGCCTGCATTCCTGCCTCCCTGAAAGGCTGCCTAGTGTAGGTGGCAGCAGTTTATATTGGCAGGATGCCTCAAGATAAGGAGGTGTATAGGACAAACTCCCCCCACAATACAGCTCCTGGAGCAGGGAACCAATAGCTACTGTCAGAAAAAGATAAATATTTGAGATCTCAGCAAGGAGGTAAGCATGGAACAATTGCCCTACCTCAGCATTCAGGAACACGTGCAGTGCAGTGAGCACTGGGCTGACCATCTGGACAGGGATGATGGGGAGGAGATTTGGGATTCACTCCACAACCGGGTTTCATCAGACACTGAATTTACACTTCACGTACAGTGATTACAAACCTGAATTCTTTCAGAAGAAAAGCACGCCACTGTCTTTCTCACCAGCATGTTCTATCTGTGAACAGCAAACGCCTCCTGCAACACTGTCAGCTCCTGTGCCCTTCATTCACATGACATTTGAAGCGGGAAAATAGACAACCCTAGGGTGGCATCACTGGGCTCATTTAATCTCCCCAGTGTAGAAGACAAGCATTGCTAGTATGAAAACCTGTTTGGAAAGGACAAGGGAAGCACAGGCATTTGTTTTACATGCACATGGTTTGCATGCTGCTCCCTGGGTCACCTCCTGCTAGCACTGGGCTAATTGCTCATCCATACAGCAGCTTTGGTAGGGCTGCCTGCTTGCAATTTTTGCATTATAAATGTTCTGACTGAGTTACAGAGATATTTGATGGTCCCAGTCCCAAACAGCAACATTAGCAGGCTGCACCCCTTGCAGAACACAGTCTAGGGAAGCAGCAGGGCATCACCAGAGCATCTTCTGCTCCTTGCCCTAAGTCAGATCAGCTGCAGCCACTCAGCTCTTACGCAGTGGCTAGTTCTGAAAACATTACTGCGTGGCTCTGATCTGACATCAGCCTGCCACCCTGGAAATCCTGGCCAGATGGAGCAGAACCCTGCTACACAGAGCAAACTACCAAGTCACATGAACCCCCAAGGAACCTCAGAGCACTCACAGAGCCCCTTCAATGCCACTGTAAACTCAGCAGTACCAGGTATGAACAGGAGCATTTCTGGCTGCCTGCAAGAATCAGAGATGCCTGGTCAAGATGACGTCAGAGCAGTGGAGAACACAGAAGAACAAAAACCCTTCTGCTTGCAAAGCAACTGTGAATTCAAGATACAGAATACTTACCCGAGCACAAGCATAGCCCTGCAGACTGCAATCCATGCCATTCCTTCAAGAGTGGCAAACCGAAACTATTTCAACAGGCTCAGCCTTGTGAGCTAGCACTGAGGACAGCCTTTGGAAATGAAAGCATGGCAACTCACTTCTGATCCAAAGAGAAGAAAGCCCAGGTTGCACAGCCCTCAGCCCATGAATGCAGCACTGCTGAAGCACGGAAGCACTTGGAATTCACAATATGAGCTCTACGATCTACTACTGTTGCTGTAAGTGTTGAGGCAACGTGTTCTCAGATCCTGAAAAGCCATACTGTATAAAAATGAACAGAAATTTCAGAACAAGAACAGATGTCCAGAATAACCTTGTGAGAGTAAAGCCTTAGGAGATGTAGGGTTAGAAGGTAAGAGTATAAAATTAATAGATTTAGTATCTTTTTCATCCAAAGTAACAAAGCGTTGATTTACCATGTAGTTAAGCCACAAAAAAAAAATCATGCCAAACTGTGTTTATAGGCAGAACTGTACAAAGCACTAAACATAGCTCAGTACTTCACACATTGCAAGGGAGTCGATACAAATCAACAGCTATTGAAGGCTGCTCACGCATCTGAGGACAGCACAAGTGAGATTTGCATCACCAAATGAGTTTGATTGATTTACTCTTACAAACATCGTTTATTTTTAATGATCCACTATGAATATATTTTGCCAACAGATCAAATTTGTGTTAACATGGAAGTTATAATGCCACTTGCTCTCTTGCATTCCCCTTTCCCTTCTATCTTGGGTAGTTTAAAGCCCACTTAACAGTCCTCCTGCCAGCTCAGAAATGGCACAAGCCACCTGAGGATTCGGTTTTTCAGTTATTCCTCAGTTCAAAACATACAGCATTTCTTTCCACTAAGCACAGACTCTGCATACATATCACTTCATCACTGCTGCTCACACTTCATGCTCCAGGTATGTGTCAGAGACACACCTTTTACATAGTCTCATTATTAATACTTAGCTACTATTTTACTTCAGTTTATGACCAAGAGCACAGGAACGTCCTTCCTTCCAAAGGAACAATCTTCCTCTTTCCAGTATACCCTGGTGAAGGTGGCTAAGCCCACAGATCGTTTGTGTCTTTTTGCTATCTCTGTATTCCCACTTGTGCCATACATATGCAGTAGGTATGCACCTCAGTCAAGCTCCTGGCTCGTCTGACAGCAGAAACACCAGCTTCACTACCACCACCCTAACTGCTCCCCATTAAAAAGTGAAAGGGGTGAATCCCAACAAACAGGTTGCACTTCATCCCAGCTTTACAAGCCAGACAACCCCAAAGAAAAAGGCCAGAGATGCCAGATTTGTCTGAATCAAGTATCGTGGCAAACAAAAGCTGAAGCCATAGCATGAAGCTCAGAGCAATGAAGAAGCTGGCCAGCAAGGCCACCAGCTTTGACAGAAAAGGTGTGTTCACACCATCCTGTGCTTTGTTCAGAAGCAGGCTCTGGACACGCAGCGCATTCTCTGTAACCCCACTAGACCCAGCATGTGCCAGCCTGTACCAACCCTGACAACTCTGCCACTCAACAGGACCAAATACTATCTCCACAGGAGCATCAGAGGTGGTGGCAAGACAATCACTGCACTGCTCAGCAAGCTGATTCAGCTCATTCGACAGGGAAAAAACATCTCCATGTACTATAGCAACAGGACTGCCCCCATCAGCAGGGGCAAGTTCCACCATCCTTCGGCTGAGGCCTCACCACTCCAAAGGACCTAAAAACAAATGTCCCAAGGTCATTAGTGCACATCCAAATTCCCAGTACACACCTAGATCCTCTAAAATGGAAAAAAAAAAATCTGGATTTGTTAAGTGAGATAAGGTTTTAGGCAAATGCTCTAAGCTAAGCATTTAGAAAGGAATTATCGAAGACACCAGTAAATGCCTGAATTCCTCCAACAAAAATCACACAGTACACAAGGGTATGTTCCTATAGCCATGGAGAAAGGCAGGTTTTATTCTATCCTTGTCAAGAGGAAAAAAAAACCACCACAAATCAATGAATTTTAAGCATCTGCTTCCAAAGCTGCAGCGCAGCCTCAGCAACAGAAGTGCCACAGCTACAGTCAAGCTGTAACAATACTTAGATTTCTTCAGGAATGCACCATTTTTCATTTTACAGCACATATTCATAGCAGTAAGTGTTGATTACTTTTTCACACTGCAAGGGTTGCTTTATCTGTATAGGGTCACTTTCCTGGGACATGCTTCAGGATTAGAAGCACCCAAAAAGCATCTTAGAAAAGGATTAATTTCTAGGAGATGCAGTTATTCAACCTAAATTAGCATGTGACTGTACAAGTACACGTGCTAGCACAGGGGAGAGAGGGAGAATTGTGCTGGATCCACAGCACAAAGACATCAGCAACTGAGCCAGGCTAATGGTTTGCTGCTCCTGTAAAAAGCATCTCTCCCACCTTATACCCTACACAGCTTTTCCTTGCTCCTCTTCCCAGTCCAGCAGCTCTGCACCCTCCAAGCCCTCCCACAAACTGCTTCTGTTCAGCAACAGAGCAGAACAGCACCCAGACCATTCCGACCAGTGCATTCCCAGTTGGGTCAGGGGACTCAGCAGTCGACAGCGTGCCAGGGACAGAGAAGTGACAGGAACAGAAGCAGCACTGGGGAAAACCACAACCCCCGTTGCTGGTTGTGATGAGCTGTCTGGCTGCTCACCAGATTTCTGGGCACCAAACTCACAGATGAGCTTCACCTGCCACGGAATCATAATTAAACCTGCTCCTCTCAAGTGGCCCATCTTCTTCAGCTGCCACAGCTCGCCTTGCTACTGCCTTCGGGCTCATTATTACTCATAAATGCACAGAAACCGCCAACTCTAGAAGCCAATCCCTTCCATTCACACAGGCCGAGCCCACCGCAGCCCGGGGGGCACAGCCGGGCTGTGGGAAGGCATCTCCCGGCGCTGTGGCCGGAGCTGTGGCTGTGGCCGGGGCCGTGCAGCCGCAGCGCTCGCTGTCAGCGCGGCCGGCCGGGCGCCGTGCGCGGAGGAATGCGCTCCCTCACTGCACCTTTCCATCTCGATAAGGATTTTCAAGGTCATGTTCGCTCCCCTGCCGGCTCCTCCCCGGCTCCAGTGAGGCTCCAGTCACGCAGGCCTGGGCCCCGGTGCTGCTCCCACCCTCGGCGTCTCCCGGACACCGGCACAACCTGTGGCATTCCTCCGGGCAGGACAGCCTGGCCCTGCCCCTGCCGGCAGCCGCACTCAGCAACACCTCCGTGCCTGTGCTGCAGGGCTGGGAGAGCTGTGCAGTGAGCCTTGGGACCTCCGCGAGTAACACTTCTCAATTAAATATTCCAAATAAAGCCGGGCTCCAGTCTGGGCCAATGCCTAACCAAACTCACGGGCTCTAGTGGCAGCTCAAGCTGCGCACAGTGAAGCACTTGGCTGCACGATCTGCTGAGCCTGTCTTCAGGGGCACTGTGGGGACGGCCTTTGGGACAGCCCCTGCCCCCAGAGCAGCCAGCCAAACCCGCCCAGCATCAGCAGCCAACGGGGAAGAGCTGCTGCCAGCCCAGGGCTCAGGGAAAGGCAGAGGTGGTGGCACCGGGCCTGGGAAGCCCTTCTCCTCCGGGCACAGGGGATGCAGCCCCCTCTCCTGTGCCCAGCAGCCATCACTGCATGGGTACCATCAGCTTAGGGACCCACATACTCTCCCTACACCACACAGGATTTTTAGGGAGCTACTGGAGAATCACACACGCTGCCAGCTTACAAAGCCAGCTAATTATACAATCTGTTAAGCATGTATGCGCACACAACAGTGCTTTGAGTCATTAGAGGACGGGATTTATACTTCACTGCACGCATCTTGCTCTTTGTGAGTGCGTGCCTGGATACAGCCAAAACGAACACAAGTATCTGGAATGTCTGCAGCTCGCAGGCCAGCGCATCTGAATACAAAGCTGAGCCCTGCGAGGCTCAGACTGGCTGCTGCGACCCTCAGTTGCACATATCGCTTCCCCAAAGATGGTTAAAGTCCTTACTCCCCCTTTTTATCACTCTGAGCATCGGGAAGCAGACTGCAGCATAATGTTTAAGCCATATTCTGAAGCTGTAAGAGGGATGTTAGGGAGGACACGGCAGCAGTGCAGGTGATGGGTGGTGAGGACAAAGAGCTCGACATCGGAGCCCACAGCGGGGCTGTCCCGGGTTTAATCCCGGCGGAAGGGTCGGAGGGACCACGGTTCCTATGGCAGCAGCCGCTCCTCGAGGGCCGAGCCCACGCCAGATGGAGATCCCTGTCCCAGGTGTTTGCCAGACAGAGAGTGCTGCGGCACACCAGAGGCGTGTGTTCCCTTCAGTCATCACCAGTTCATTCACTGGTGCCCAGTTTTGCTCTGCAAGGCAGCAGCTCTCCCCAGAGCACCCCAGGTGAAGCATCAGCGGTCCCAGGTCTGCGGCTCACACCAGGGCTCCCTGCCACACTGCACATGGCCAAATCATCCAGGTGCTTTTTATACAAAAACTGAGAGCAACAGCTATGTTCTTCATGGATTATATGATGTTTCTGGCAATTCTTGAATTTATTCTGCTGAGGATTTCACTTCAGCTTCCCAAATCTCTAAATATCCAACATAACATGCTGATGAGCCCTAACCACCCCAACTGGCTTCATCCACATAGCAGGGCTACATCCTATGGACAGCCCTATCCTAAGCAATCACACACCTACAGCTTATGCTGTACTTTCAAAAGGATGTATTTGGCACTGAATTTCCCATTTTTACCATCTATGTATTGCCATATTGCCTATTATTTAATGTGAACTCCAAAACAGGATTTCAAGCATTTGGTGCATAAGGCACAGAATATTATTTTGGGGCTTTGTAACAAGTCAAGCCAAACCACCTCCATTTTCACATGTTTTTCTTCCCTGCAAGTTGCAGGAAGCAGCAGAAGGCACAAATCTGTAAGAGTTTCAGCTTTGTCTTGGAAAATACAAGTTGGGCAAAAGAAGCTCTTAATATCTAGTAGAGGCCACACAAACCTAGCACAGTAGGAAATCACATTTCTTCATGCTGTGCCATATCAAGCCCTAGTTCCTGTTCATCTGTAACAAGGTATTTTCTTTCTCATTTTTCAATGCAGGGGATGTAGATGGTGAGCTACAGCTATGCTCTCCTCACAAAAATAAGCCCTCTCTGTAAAGTAGCCTAGCACACAAGTTGCAGGATCTGCAGGTGCTTTAAGGCACAAGACATTTCACTCCTGAGATTTTCTTGTGGGGCATGGAATATCCCAGGTTGCTAGTACCTTCCCCTGAAATTTAGAAAGCAAGGTTCTGAAAAACAAGCTACTTCAAAGCCAGTCTTCTCTATGCATAACCCAATTTTTTTATAGCTGACATTGTTAGAAAGACATTCCTATCCAGCTTACCTCAGTCGTGCTTTCCCTTCTTCCATCCAAATAAAAAAAGGAAAAAGCTTGGGTTTTTTCTCTTTTTTTCAGACAGTGTAAAGTAGTATTTCTTGCCAAGATCCCTCAGTAACACTTCTTCTCCATCACTATCAGGTTTTGTAGCCTTTATATATGCCAAGGGATAAGAAGCAGACTGACTGAATGAGTCAGTCTCTCTCAGTCAAAACCAGTATTTGTTGCAAGACATTTGAGGTAAAACTAAAGCAGCTGGGGAGGTGGAAAGTGTTATCTGAACACCCACTCCTCAGTGGGTACAGAAAACGAGGAATTCAGGAGTACAGCCTGCACACACCATGTGTGCTGCTCTCCAGGCAAACCACACCAGGCACTGTGCAAATCATCAGTTGCTTGATCTGGCCTCAGCTGAAGCTTGTTTATAACCCACTGAAGCTGCTTGAATACAACCATTGCTGTTGCTCAAGGCAATTACCTAAAATATCTCAGCTATTCATTTCCATCCTTACGTCAAAGCTGTGTTTAATGGATCTGACACTGTGCCTTACAGTACCCTACACCTGCTACTAAGCAAGCCATCAGGAAAGCTTACAGGTTTGAAATTTGCTGCTTAACTCACTACTACTTCACCATCAGCACCTGAATGAAATGCAACTCCCATGCCAGTAATTTTTTTTTTCAGCAAACAGTTTCACTGTGTTACCCTTTTTATTCATTTCTACCCAAGCACTGATCTACACCACCAATGCAGAATTCACAACATGTATATTAACTTACTCCCACCAGCTCAGCTAAATAAATCATTATCCACAGTCCAGCTCACCCGCAAAGATCAAGCTGAAATTCTCTGACAAACAAAGTACTCCTGCTGCCCTTGTCTAGTAACTTTAATCTAATCTACAGACTGATCCAGAAAGCCAACCTGCTATCAAGTTCAAAATCAGTGATGAATCTGCTAAACTATTAAAAACCCAGACCTTACAGGCAGAGGTCTTTGAACATTCTTGCTTTCCACTAATAATGTCCTTTATTCAATGTCCTTCAAATAATTGCCAAATCAATGGCATAAACAGATGCTTCTACTGTTCCAAAGCAGTGAAGACAAAGGGCAGTGATACTGCAGAAACTGCAGTGGTCAGGATGAATGAAATATGACATTGAAATTCTAGCAGCACTTCAGAGAAAATATTGAGTGTTTTGCTAGGCTCCTAAGCAACCACACACTGAGCAAGGCCAACAAGCAGGTAAAATGGTGCCTTCCAGTTCTGCATGCAGAAGGTACAGGGAAGACATCCAGAAAGCAGCACATACCTTTCCAGGTGTCACCTTCACCGTGTCGCAGCAGATGGAATTACAGCCCACAGCGCAGCACTGAGGAAGCATCAATCTGATATTTAAGCTGTCTGCTTTGAAAGACAAACTACAAGTGACACAGCTGCCTGGCTGAACCCACACTCACCACCCGTGGTGCCAGGCAAGCACAGCACAACTGCACTGACAGCAGCTCAGGAGTGAGCTGTGACTTCCAGGGGAACCATGCTTGGCAGGAAGGTCACTCCCACCTCAACTTGTCACTGCTGCCAGATAGTCCTTGGGCTGTTCCAACTTACTGCAGCAGCAGAAACTGTGCCCAAAAAGAGAGGGAGCAGTTTTCTGCATGCCAGCGAAATCAGTGAGTCAGAGGGGCACCCAGGCTAAAGGAATGGCCACCTCCCACAGCAGGATGGCTCAGTCCCTCTTCAGCCTGCTCCAGCACTGCCAGTGGGTCTTGTGCTCAGCCAGAACCAGCCTCTAGGGCAAAGATTTTTACTTCTTCCACCAGCAAAATTACAAGTGGTTACAATACTGCAAGCAATGGTTCACTGCACCCTTCCGAGATCAATCCAGAGGCAACCACTTATGGTTACTAAAACAGGGAGGAAATCAAATTCACCTCCCATCCAGCCTCTACCTGAATAGAGCTCATTTAAAACATGGGATTTATTAATAACTTTATCTCTTCTAGCTTTCCTCATCAACATATAATAAAAAATACTGGCATAAAACCAGCTCATACATCTGGTCACAGTAATCGGAAACACCACACCTCACACACCAGCCATTCCCCTGTGTGCATCTGAACTGTTTGATGGGCTAAGTGCCCACCCTTTAAAGCCAAGAAGTCACCAACTCAGGAGTCAGCTTAAGGAGAACTGAGTTTGTTCAGTTAACTTTTGTGCTTTTTACAGAACTACACAAATTCATATTCCTCAAGTACTCAGTGCTGCATCTTCAGGCCCCTATGTGACCAGCCACCAGCTTAGACACACAGCTGCTCTGACATGGCAGATGATACAAATTCTCAGTGCTCATTGTAAAAGCAAGGGCTTTTCACAGTTACCTGGAAACATTATTTCAAACCAGCTGAAGCACAGCTTTGTACAGCAGAGCCCCCAGGCACGGAAGGGACAGTGCCTCTGCCACATGCCCCCTGATCACAGCACAAGGCAGCAGCAGGGGATCCAGGGCTCTTCTCTGATCACCAAGGAGCAGAAACTACCTGTGACTGAATGAGAAAAACAAGTAAACAGGACTAAAAGGGCAATTTGCTACACCTGTGCCTGCCAGAGAAATGCATATATAGTCCTTAGTGAGTTGAGTGCACTGCTCTGTCTTCTTGTTCAGCTCAATCAAAGCATCCCACAGGTGGGCTGGTACAGAACAGGAGCAGGAAAACTGAATCAGACAACACAACTTTCAAAGAGGGACTAAGCTCAGCGGGGAGGAAAGAACATGAGAACTCTGCTGGCTTCTCCCATCCAGCATCAATGTACTTTATATTCTCCCAACACAAAACTATGCGCAAAGGATAAGGAGCTCATAAAGCTATGAAAGGGAGCAATTCCAAAATAAGCCAAAAAAGGAGTAGTTCTAAAATGAGCCATCAGGAACACCAAGAGAACACAGTAAGAAACACTTTGTGATGGTCCAGATACAAGAATAAACCACAGCTTTCCCAAAGGGTATACAGGGAATTCACCTAGATGGAACCAACCAGGCTTAGGTCCAGTTTTAGGAACTGAGAACAGCTCTGGTTCGTTCGTGGTTGCCCGTAGCAATACACAAACACCAGCCACCACAGAGCCCCAGTGCTACGTGGCCACCACTCTGCTGCACAAGCAGAGCAGCTGGTGGCTGTAGAGGGGACACGGGGCTGCCACTTCCAGCTGTGAAAGGATCCCAAGAAAGGTGAGGGCAGGCACAGAATCGCATCACAAGTCCCAACCTTATCTTATCACGGTGGTGTTGGAGGCACGGGCTGAGCTCTGTTTTTTCAGCAGGATGCCTGGCAGCTGCTGTCCCATTTCAGAGTATCTTTTAGGGCGATGACTGACGGGCAAGATAAACCAGTTGCATCACCACACCCTACCCAAGAACGCAGCACTGTCACTGAGCACTCACCGGCTGCAACACAAGGTGCAGGAAACAGTTATTCCACAGCAGTATTTTTCCGTGTTCATGATGTTAGAAAGGATGTACTTTGTCTACAATGCTTAAAGACTTTTGAAAACCTAAAGCATCGGCAACAGTGTATTCATATCCATCTCCTGGTGTTGTGTGAAGAAGTGAGCCTACATCCTTTAAAGGAAATTCATTTCCACTTGCACAAAGCTACTTAAGACAACTGCACTCCAAGCTGTTACAAGTTCGACTCTTTGCTTACCTGTGGGCTATGCAAGTTTAGATAAAGGTATTTGACATTAAAATCAGTTGAGAAAAACATCCTAACAAGTTCCTAAGCCTATTTGCTTTGCTTAGCATGACAGGCTTTACAATATTCCTTGCAATTCTCTGCTTCATGCTTTGTTCAAAACTTCCTGATTATACTAATAAAATAATGCCCAAAGCACACCAAAAATCTTTTAATAGAGTCAAAATTAAAGTATCGGATCTATTACACCACCCAGCCTTTCCCCTTCACTGGAGAAGCATTAGAGCCGTTGGACATCTCATTTCAACAAGAAGGTTATTTAGTTCTTGAGTTTGGAGTAAAGTATTTAATCACCAAAGGATTTGCAAATTACACATGAATATGCATGTAGCACTTCTCACCATGACATAAATCCTATTGTATATTTATGAATGGATTGCTTTGCCTCCAGCTTCTACATGTATATAAACACAGGTTTTAATCTTCAATTCCTTCCTCTCTCCCTTCTTTTTAAGGAGTTGCTTAAACAAATTTGCATTTTTGGAATCTATTACCGACAGCATATTTCTAGCCTTTTTTAAAAAAAAAAAAAAAAAAACAAAACTCCGTAAACCTCCTTCTCCCATCAGGCAAAGTGCTTACTAATGAAAGGCTTTAAGGCTTTTTAAAGACCCTGTAAACATGGCCATAAGAGAAATAAGCAACACTTTTATACAGCTCAGGAGAGAAAAAGCTGAAGCAACAATCACTGGAAAAAGGAGTGCACCAGAGCTGGGAACACAAAGGTATAAAATGACAGGTCAACAGCTTGCCTTTGACTGCAAAGCCACTAGCTGGGGGGAGTAAACCCTCCATAAAGATGGAGAATGCAACATAAATAACAAAACTGTTGTTGTGAAATCCCTAATTCATACTGACATAACTCCATTATTCCCTACACCTTTGAACAGGCATCTAGGCTGGTCACACAGCAGCTGGACCAAAGCAGCATTTCAGCTTGTCTTCAACAAAAAGAGGTAAGAGGCAGTACTGTCTTCAGAGAGTTGTTGCCACACAACTGCCCAGCTATTCCAGACAAGTAATTCAAACAATGAAGCCTTTAAAGAGTATTGTTAAAATTATTAAACTTCAGTTATTTCACTGCAAATCTGTTCTGTATTAAATCTGACTGCGAAGGAACACTTACCAACTTGCCACACTCCATCAGAAGCAAGTGCCACAAGAAGATTTCCAAGCAGAAGGTTCATGAGCGTGAACATCACTTGGGCTGTTCTCATTTTTGTTACTACACACAGCAAAACCCCAACATCCAGGAGCTAACTGCACCAAATGCCACCTTCTTCCAAGGACCCGGTGCCGCTTGGCTCTGTCCAGGAAACCAGAGCAGCCTCCAGCCCCATCTTGCTGCCTGGGGCTCTGGCAGCAGCCACGGAGACACGATGGGACGTGGTCTGACACAAGACCAAATCCTCCCAGCCTCACACAGGCAGGTCCAAACCAGGCTGTGAACTGCAGCACGCTCAGCTGCAATCATATATTCCTCCACTCATCGAGGGATCTTCTCCCGACGGGAAGGAAGAACCACCACAGCACCTGAGCCAAACCCCACCGTGACTGCACTGAAAGGAGCCCCAGCCCAGCCAAGCTACTGAGCATGCAACACAACTTGTCAGAGCTACCATCCAAAACTGCAGGAGCCTGCGGCTGGGAAGCAGATAGAAAAGAAACCAGGAGGCACTCTGGGGTATTAGCTACAGACTACTGGACAAATAGAGAATAAAGATGAGAAAATTCAACACAGAACATTTGCTTTAGGGATAAAAGTGGCATTTACAAAAGATGTGTGAAAACAAGCCTGAGTGGAGGACCCTGTGTGACCAGTTCAGTTGCAAATTTGTCTTTGCAAACTAAGATTTTTATCCATGCAACCCTTTTGCAAATGACCACATCAGGCTCCTGCCATGCACCTCTCCCCTTCCATCCACACAATCTTCTCCTGAAGAGAAACGTTAAAAAGGAAGTGAGGAGTACTGCCCAAGGAATATAAGAGTTTGCTTTATAAAACATGGAAGCGACCAAGATGTGCTTTAAGAAAGTATTCACATTCAGGTTATGCTTTCATTAGCATGAGGCAGATGATGGCAGATACCTTCTAAACTGAATTACTGTTGCCATTTGTATGAGTAAGCCAGTTGTATAAGAAACTCGCCATGGCTGCCACACAGCAGTCTATGAGTAATTAACAGATGACAACGTATCTACCTTTATTCAGAATTATAGACCAACTTAGCCGAGTTTTCACATCCAAATTTAAGAAGCAAAACACAGAAAAGTTAAGTCTAAGATATCTTACAAAACTTTAGAGCCATAGAAATCCATGGGACATGGCAGCAGCCAAGACATTTCACTTCCCTGCACGTACAGATTAAAGTAAGACAGAATAACACTCACTGAGGACTGCAAAGAGATCTCTTTGCCAGACAAATCTGCCCATGTCTAGAATACTGGAAAACTTTTTGAGAACTAGCTGTTAAACAGCCTAAAGCCTTCCATGTATGTGCCCATACAAGAATTAAACAGCCAGTGTCCCATCAAGGCAGTAACTTGTGTTAACTGTGATGATTAGACCTTGTGATGCGAAATCCTTACCAGTGACATAGGAAAAGACAAATAGCAAACCTGGCTTACTGCCTTGCTGGCTGAAAAGCTGTTTAGGTTAGCTGGATGTAGAGATGACTTCAAGGAATTTCAGAAAAATCTAAACAAGTGGGTCAACTGACAGCTGAAGTGTAGAGAGACCAGATGTTGAGAAATGCTGAATAATATACTGAACAGGAGTTTAACCTCCTTATTCTCTGCAGGGTTAACACACCACTAATCAAATACACCTGAGCATCACCACATCCATGCTCCAACAAAAGAGCCTGTTCAAAGTGATGATTTAATTTCAAGTTTAACCATACCAAAACTCTGCAATACCAAATGCTATTCGTGCTAAGAATATTTATTTTTTAAAAAACCCACAATTCAATACGAAAAGCTCACCTGGAATTAGATACAGTATGGGTCATCCTAATTTAGATAAGTCTTACTATTTTTTCTAAAAATACCCAGCACCACCCAGGACAGGCCAACAGCCTGAGATACCTCACAGGAAACAGGCTGGATAATTTGCAGAGCTGCATCACATGCGACAGCCAAATACTTTCCATTATCATCCCCACCCAAATCCCCTTTGAGATAATTTGGATAAGCAGCTCAAATATATACTCAGTGTTCCAAACAGTCCAACTCTGGAGCAAGTGTCCAGGATGAAGATGTCAGGAGGTGACTCCTCCCGTTCACTCAGGGTCAGGTGCCATGCTGTGACAGGTTTCTGCTGCCAAGCCATGGTGCCAACCTGCCTGAGCCCCTCGGAGGGTGTCCCATGGGATTCACACACCCGATGGCCTGGAGGCTGCGTGGCCAAGGGGACAGCCTGTGCAGCTGTGCCCCCAGCATGTCTTCTAGCAGCTGCAGAGGCTCAGCTGGCTCATGACACCCAAAGCTGTGCCTAGCACAAGCAAAATTAACCACTAAGTTATCCCCAGCATGGCTTCACAGAGCAGTTCCTGTGCTGCTCAAAGGGTCCAGAAGGTGACTTTACCCACTGCTGTTCCTCTGCAGGCCATCCTCCCTGTGGGGCAAGGTTGTGAAGGATGAAATAGCAGAGAGCCCTCTCCTTGGCAGGGGACTGCCCTTGTTCTCAGTACAAGGCTATTAAGGCAGTTGAAAGGCACATATGAGAAATCTGCAAGCTGCTGCAGGGTCATTTAAGCAATAGTTTCACTCACATTTCAGTTCAAAGTAGCTGTGTGACCACCTTACATCTCAACTCTGCACAGAGCAGATATGAATGACTGCCTCTTGCAAATCAATACTGTTTATTGCATGCTTTAAATCAATAAAGCTTCCCTCCACAGAGTACATTCTTCTAAAATAGTAATTAGGCATTTGAGGAGAACTAAACAGTTTCACTAAACAATACCATTAGTCCTGAAACATCAGTTTGACATCTCAGCCAGAAAGCACTTTGTCAGAACTAATTAATCCCTACAGCACCTCTGTGAGATTGAGAAAGCAATTCATCTGTTTTTCAAATGTGTTGGGTACTTATGCTGCAGAACATCGTGGCTGGGGTGGCAGCCATAAGTATCAGCATAAACTGAGAACAAACCAAGCCAGGAGAACCCATCCAAGAGCATGAAAAAAACAGAGAACACTGACAGCTGTAGGATTTGGCTTCTTTGCATCTTCCTGTTACACACCAAACCTCCTGTGACTATCTGGAGAGTCTTCCAGATGCCACTTCACTGAATGAGTGGCAGTGAAAAGCAGTTATTTTTCTGCAGGGAGCAGTTTTGCCCACTGTTTGTTCAGGCAATTATCTACGCATGTAGCTTTAAAGGGAGGAGGGAGCAGTAACCTTAGGCTCTGTGAACAAGAACTGAGCTTAAACTGCTCAAATAAAGCCAAGTCCTCATTACCACAAGCAAAGCACGTAACCTTACTAAACAGGTCTCACAAATGGCAACCGGCCAGTATGAAAAGTATTTCTCTCCAAGGAAGTGGTCAATCTGCATAGCTCTCCTACAAGTGTATGCAGTAGCACTCGTCTACACAGCTCCACCTGAGTCTGCCAAGCTGCTGCCACCCCTCTTTATTGATTAATTATTCCAGCTAACACTTGCCCTGCTGGTGCAGCACTCAAGGCCACCAGGTTCAGCCAGCCCTGGCACAGGCAGACCAGCAAGGCTTTCCCAAGCCAGCTGTATGGTGTCTCCCTCTCTCTGAGAAAGGATTGAAGGTGTCCCATACGACACAACCGAGTGTCGAGCTCAGCCCGGGACATTTCCCTCCTGTCAGACGTGAGCTCAGCGTGTCCGTGACGCGCGCGGGAACGCGCTGTGGGGCGGTGACGCTGCTCGGAATGCTGAGCATAGAGCAAGGACAGCCCTGGCAGCTTGCAGCTGCCTCCAGGAGCACACAACAGGAATCATTTACTAATAGACTCTGCCAGCAACTGAGATTTGAGCCAGTCCCGTAAGGTGCAGTGGTGGGTCAGCGACAGGTCCCCCCTGAGCCACCTAGCAAACATCACTTCTTTACGTACAAGTTATTTCATTAAACTCCTTTGGACAAATCGTCCCATGTCTTCCTGTAAATTTTCTGGCACAATCTAGAGGAATTTAAATCAGACTCAGACGTGGAAAATTTTGCTGCAAACTCATCTTCCCATAACTGTGCTAGCTATGAAGCTGCCCTGTGAAGAATATCTTTAGGAGATGCTCTGCCTCATTGCTGGTTTCGCACAGGCTCCAGCAAGTGAAAATCCATTCTTCCTGTAAAACTTGATCAGAAATCATGGGGCAGAGCTTAGCACCTGGGAACACCTCCTCAGCTGGGCTGGCAGAGAGCCTGACCAGAACAAGTGCCTGGGAACAGTTTCACAAGGGCACCCTCAGCAGCATTCCTGGCTTGCCACCTGAGCCAGCCCCACTCCCACTTCTCCAAGCCTCCCGGCTCAGCCCCGGCTGTGCCACCACAAGTTTCTGCACAAGCATACGCAACCTGGATCAACTGTTTCTGTAGACAAACCCAGACTGCAAAATGACATTCTTCAGCCAGACCAGCTCCCAGACCTCACTCTCTGCACTGATACAGAATTTTACCCTGGCAGCAGCAGCAGCTCAAGGTGCCCCAACAACAACAGCACCAAGCACCTGCCCCAGGTGCCCAACGCTGCAGCCACCTCTCCCCTGTCATACCCACATCTTCAGGAATTTACTAGCCAGTTTCCTGCCATTCCACTGGATGGAGATCAAGATAACTACTCTGATATGAAAATATATGACCTACATAGGGATGGAATTGTTGATTCCGTTGCCAAGTAAGTTTCCAGTCAGTGGCAGTGTCACTAACTTCAAATGCTTTCAGTTTTTGAGGCAAAATTAAAGGAGTGAACTTGTGAGCAAGATGACCTTGCCGAGCAGAAGATGAAGCTCAACCTACATATTTCTAAACAATGTGATTTACGGAGATTTCTTCAAAAGCATTTCTGATCTTTTAAGACTCAGAATTCCCCAAGATGCATTAAAAAGCTGCTGAGCTGAACAAAGCCTCACATTTTTCTTTATTTTTTTTCATGTTCCGTAGGGAAGTAAGATAAAATAATGCTTTTTGTCATTCTAAAGTCACTGCCAACATCCTCTGTCTCTACACACGTGTGCATACCACACCTTTAGCAGTGATGCCCTTGTTAAAAAGCATCACAACTGTTGTTTCCAGTTCCCTCCCCTGTGTGAGGTGAGCTTACACAACTGAGGATGCACACTGGCTCTGAAGGCAGTCTCTGCAGTCTCCAATGTGTCCAAGACATCCTAAACCAGGCTTGTCCAGGAAGTCCAGGAGAAAAAAAAAATCAACCAAAAAAAACCCCAAAATAATAAAGTCTGACCTTTTATAACTGAAGTGGTACGATGGATTTCAGCTCCAACCTGCTTTTCCAATCTACAGGTGCATCCTGAACTAACTCATCTTGAAAAACACTTGATATTAACAAATTAAAATAATTTTACATGTCACAATCATCTTACTTGCTGTCCTTGTCTCCCTATGTATTAGCGCCTACATAAACCAATTACTATGGAAAAAAGTGAGAACAGCACAAATCCTACACATTAGAACACCTGTTCCCAGAGATGGCACTTGGATGACTTTGAAGACTGCATTTTTGTCACTCCCTTCTGTACTCGTGGAAAATGGTCATCAGCAGTTTCTATGGGCACACACTGAGCTGCCTGTTCCTTATAAAGCTGTCAGCTATTTTGGGGAACGCAAACACTAGAAAGCAGCAGATTCCCATATATATGACAGGGTGCTTAGCTAGATATCAGCAAAGAAAGGCAACAACAGGCATCAAACTAGCAGCCTTCAGCTGCATGACCTATGCTGTTGGCACTGATGAAAGAGCATTTCTCTCCTCTGGTTTTTCTGTCTTGGAGAATTTTTCTCTGTTCTCCTTATGCTTACTGATTTTCATCTACAGAAGAGCACAGCGCCTTTTGTTCCTGCTGCCTTTCATTGCCCTCCCTTCTTCCAGCCCTTTTATTTTGAAGGATTCTCACATTTAAGTTAGCTATAGCAGCTTTATTCCAGTCATTAAAGTTATTCTATATTTAAGCAAGTAACCCAAGGAGTAGACAATTACATAAGAAATTTTAGCACAACGCTCAAATTTCTAAATCTTTAATAAAGGCAGTTTGTAGACCAAGTGTGCAGAGCAGACTGGGGATGAAAAGCTTAAAGAACAGAATAATGCAGAGGAGACAATACTCTGCAGCATTTCACATAAAGCTAGAAGGGCATGGCTAGATGATGGTGCTCTCTGTATGATATGCCTGGCTCTTCTCCTCTAAAATCCTTGGGCTCAGCAAAGCTGAATCTTCCTGAGTAAATAGGTGGCCCTAGCTATTTTAAATACACAAGATCTTACACGTGACTCCACACGCACTGGCCCTCAACCTTGGCAAATCTCTTCACCAAAGCTCTACTTTGGAGGTGCAGACTGGAAAAACCTGCATGTGGAGCAGGAGGGAATTTAGGTAGCAAATGCAGAATCCGGGCTTTTATTTAATGAATATGTCCCTTACAGCAACAAGAACCTTCAAGGAATGAAGGGCCATCAACTAAGACACTGCTGCCTCCAAAAACTGAAAACATCTGATCTCATTTAGTAACTTCACCTAATTTAAGCCACAATTGCTCCTATTTGATTGAATAGCTTTCATTCTCAACAGGAGTCCAGTGATAGAAGTGAAAGGAGAAGTTCAGCCAGCTCCATCTAAAATAACCTAGAAAAACCTGCTTATACCACCAGGCCAGCAGGAGAGTACAACACAAATATTCAAGAGTGGGACAGATTACCAGGCACGGCCAAATTTCAGTGCATCCTGAAGCTTCTGTGTTGAAAGGCAAGGAGAAGCAAAAAAAAATATCCTCTTACAAGATAGTCTGAAGGAGAGCAGAAGTTCCCCTAAACCTGGTGTAAAGAGCCCAAGGACAGCACAGCACCGGAACACAGATTCCCATCTCTAATCCTTCTGATGAAAGCTGAAATCTCACTCAGGGCACTCTGTTGTTCAAATACTGCTCATGCTGATGCTTAAGAACAGGCAGCAGCTGGTGCTAAAGTTTTGAGACACCACTGGTATTTTCTGTTTGGCCACCAGCACAGCAGCTTCCAGAGCAGATGCACCCTCTGTGTTAAGAAAGCAACTGAGACAGCTCTCTGGCAGGGTTTACCAACTGGTATGTACTGGTGCAGACCTGAAAGGTTGTGCTTGGTTTTAAAACCAGGAGTGACAGATCTTCTCCCCCAGCTCAATGAGGTTTGATCTCCCATCACACTGTATTCAATTCCTGAATTATCTAATTTCCAACAGATCTACCAAAAAAAGGCAGCTATGTGAGCTTCTTCTTACAAAAGGGAAAACACAGCAGGGTTTTGGTTTCTCCCCCCACCTGTTCAGAAGAATTGCCTTAGAGCTTTTTAACCTGAAATTCCTGTAATGCGAAGTACCTTGATTCTTTTCTGTTACACCATACCACAGGGACAGCAACAGTTAAATCACAAAATTCTTCAGATTGTTTAATCTTAGATGTTTTCCCAAAATGCTCCAACATCCACAGGTTTCCCAGGACTGCCCTGAGTCTTAAAAGGTATGAGGTAAAAGTGCTCTGACATACAGTTGCTTCAACCAAGATTCCAGGCACCTGAGCATCGCTCAGGTCAGCTCTAGAGGACAGTGAGATGCCACCAGGTGCCAGGGGCCTCCTCCCAGCAAAGTCTAACAGCCCCTCTCACCAACAGCCCATCAGCAGGACTGGAGTCTTGTGTTAAACAAGAACTGGAAAGCACCAGCCCAGCTTTTCATTTCACAGCCCAAGGCCAGCTGAGGTCCCACCTTTCACCCGCTGCCTCCCCTTCCCTGCTGCAGATCCCACGTGTGCCCACAGCCAGCTCTGCTTCCCTGGCAGCCTGTTAAACCAAGCTCAGCAGGACTACAAACCTGCTGTCACAGAACAGTTGGATGGCCCATGCCCTGAAGCTACATGGTATCCCTGCTCGCGTTTATTTCCACTAAATTAAGCTAGAATGAAAGATTTAGGGAAGGTTTAAAACGCGGTGCTCTATCTTTCACTACCAGTTGCTACTCGCTGAATAAACTGATCAGGTTTACAAAGGTCCCCACCGACACTGGGTTCAGAGTGAGCCCTAACACACATCTTCCTCCACGTTCCTCAAACTTGCATTTCTACAGCCATGTTACCCAGTATCTGTTGTTTTTTGCTGGGTTACAGACAGAATGTGTAAGCACAGCCCACAGAGCACTGTAGCAAATTCACAAACCAACATCTCAGCTGCAGCAGTTTTAAATACGACTTGTAAAAGGCTAAGCTTTCAAACATTTAAACTTAAAAAACAGCAATAAAATTCAACGCTCAGTGTGCAAATCCAAGCTCACTCCCCTGCATGGAGCAGGCATCTTATGACCTGAGCTGATCAGAAATCCACCATCACCTGTTTTTCACAGCCAGTGGTAATTACTTGGAAGAGAAACTTTTTTCCTGTGTGGCAGAGGAGAATTTCAACTCATAAAAGCTCATGGTCCACTAGATGATGGCTAAGTGTTGTGTCACACAGCTGTTCTAGTGTGGACCAATAAACTCCTCAAAACCTTGCTGATTTTCAGGGGCAGTGTCCAATGCAGGTTGTTTCCTTGGTAGCACTGCTGGAAGATGACTCAGATGCAAAGCTCGTCAGGGCCACGTGTATTCAGGTGTATTTCTATGTGCACAACAAGTGTCATGTGATAGGAGTTATCAGTACGTGTTTGATTATTCTCATCTAGCAGTGGTGAGCAGGTAATGATTCTGCGACAGCTCAGTACACATGGCTAAGTAACGCACCCGTTTAGTCATTTCTGTCATTCCTGAATCACTAACCAAGGACACACAGGAATTTTTATAAGCCTGCATTAGGCCTATTAGATTTCTCACTCGTCTTTGTTCTCCGAAGAAAATAAGGATGAGAGGAAAGCTTCCATGGGCTTTTATGGAGGTTAAAGAAACACCTTGGAACAACTCTGTTACCGGCCCTTCTCAACCACATTCCTAAAACAGAACCCCAGGACGAGTTCCAAAGCCCTGGCTGACAGCGGGTTACATTTGTGTACAGTACACACAAGGATTACTCCTGGAATGCAGAACACTCCTTGAAATCTTGTAAAACTGGACAATCATTCACTTCCACGCTTAACAAAAAACCCCATCTAAGTAAACGGAGCGAAGGCAAAGTCCTGACATCCCACCAAGAATGGAAGCCCCTTCAAGGAACTGATCACTGGAGCAAGGGGAAGAAAGGAATACAAATTCAGAAATCACACTTTCTGCCCCATAACAAGGCCAACGCTCACTGTCAGATGGTGAAGTGTGTGAAATTTATCAACGACAAACTGCATAGTTCAGATTGTTGGAATTTCCAAGTCGCTGGGATGGATTTTTGAGTTCCTGTTTCTGGGAACTTCAGCTAACAAAGCATTAAACGAGAAATTTAAAAACTTCTGATTTCAACAGTGATGCAGTAGTTGAGCTTCCAGCATGTTCAAGCTCCCATGCTCTGGCTCTCCATGACTGCCTCAAGCATGGCACTACAACATGCTAAGACAAAATGTTGCTTGGAAAATGACCTCGGTCTTGAGCAGCACCCTGTTTGCTGTTTATCTTACTTTTTTTAAATGAGCGATGCAGGAAAAGAACTACTCAGAGCAAGCAGGAGCAAAGGGACACCACAGGGAAGAAGGCGGCAAAGAGGGGCGATTAGAGACACACCCCGAAGTCAGTGACCTCCGCGATGGCCAAACTCGATAAGGCCACGTAGCTGCTCGCAGCGGTGGGCCCCGATGCAGGACAGGGCCCGCCGACACCTCTGCGACCCCACCTTGTCCGTCCCCACCGCACCGAGCCACCGCTGCTCCCCCGGCGTGACCCGGGCGGGCTCGCAGCCCCGCCAGGGCCGCATGGCCGCGGCGATCGCAGCTGCGGGTCCGCAGCACGGCTGGGGCCGGCCAGCGAGAGAGACCAGAACTGCAACACCACAACTCGCTGAGCCCGCTCCATCCCTCCCCTCCCGTGCAGCGGGCAGGCGCCGCTGCCCGGCCAGGCCCGCAGGTAACGCCAGCACCGTCCCGCCCTGCCCTCCCGTGCCGCGGAGCCCGAGCGGAGCCGGGGGACGG
>VZTF01001321.1:1002495-1079773 GCA_013397755.1 Cnemophilus loriae
GGGGCGGCGGGGCCGGGCGCGGTGCCGCGGGTCCCGGGAAGGTGCCAGCGTTGGGGCTCGGGGGCCCCGAGGGGCCGGAGCACCGGGCCAGGGCCGGGGACAGCCGCCATGAGCGCTGCCCTGCTCGGCCCCTCCGAGGGCACAGCGCGGGTGGCAGGGAGCGGATCGGGGCCGCTCGGTGTCCTGGGGGACGCGGCCGTGGGGTGCCGGTGCTGGCATCGCACGGACGAGCGCAGCAGCTCGTCCTCGACCTTCGGGCGCCCGTGGGCCATGAGGTGGCCCTGCCCCGGGTGCACTGCTCTCGAGTGGCCCGGCTCAGCCGTGGTGGGCTCCCTGCAGGGGCTGGCGGGGAGCCAAGAGCCATCGGAGCAGCCCACGGGGGTGACATGGGTGACTTTCTGTGGGTTCCAGAGGGAAAGCTCGTGGTAGCTGGAGCGTGGATACACTTCGGACCGTGGGGCAGCCGGGCTATAAAAGTAGTTCGGGTGGCACAGACAGCCCCAGGTACAGCCACACGCCGCAGGGAGGGTGATGGTGCCCACCCCGCGGGCACGGACCCTTCCTGAGCAGCCGCTGCCGGTACCTGAGCGTGGCTCTGGCACAGCTGCCGTGCAGTGTGGAAGCAGCTATGAGGACGTGCCCTCCACGGCCTTCTGTCCCCACACTTCAGTCATCTGGGCTTGAACAGACAGCCCATGACAAAATGTCACAGTAAGAGCTCATGCGGTGGCACGCGATGGGGCCGTGAGCTGAGGCGGGTGGCGTGCCCAGCGTGGCATGGGGGGAGTTTTGTGTGAGGTGGCACTTCCCCTGGTGAGCACCAGCCAACGCCGGTTTCCTACTGTCGAGGGCGGGGGGAAAGCAAGAAGTTCTGTAGAGCTGCAGCTATTGAAACGGCAGAACGGAGCAGGGATCCCTGCCAAGCACAGGAGTGGAAAAGGAAACTGGAGGATGGGAACAGGGGAGCCTCGAAGGGCTGGAGAGGAAAAGTAAAAGTGAAAATGACAATTAGAAATAACATCTCATTCTTGTGCCGTATTTTGTGGGATTTTTTCTCTCGGGCTTTCTGACAACCTGCTGGGAGTCAGAAGTGCAAATTCTCTGGAGGCCGAAGCGGAATGTAGTAGCAGTTGGCTGATGAAGTGGTTGAGCAGGGAAGAAAATGAAGACGAGTAAAACTGAAAGTGAGGCATTTGGAAAACAGCCTGGTTTAACCCCATTTTATATGAAGCCAAACTTGGTGCGGGCTACTAAATAAGTTGCTTTTATGAACTGGACTATACACAAGGCTTTTAAATTAATAATAAATGAAGAATAAAGGAATAAACACTGTATCTGACCACAGCTCTAAGCGAGGCTTGTGGTTTCTTTCGGCAGGGAAGATTGGGAGCACTGGGAGCAGTGCCGCTCCAGCGAGCAGACACCGGGAGCGCCGGGAGTCCTGGGCCCACGCCAGCGGAGGGCAGTGGATTTCTGCGGGGCACTGGGCTACTCACTGTGGCTCTCATTTTCTCTTTTCTGCTTTTAATTTCCTGGATAATGGTGTTCCTCTCTTTGTAAAACGCTCAGCAAAGTGGTTAGGACATTTCAAAAGGGGAAATGTGGCAATAGGGAAAAAATCAGCAGCAACCAATGTTTTTAAATGTTACAAGAGAAGAAGTAAACAGCAAAGTGATAACAAATTAATGTCCATTTTTCATGGTCTTGTATTTGTGGTCTTATGTTGCAGCCCAGAGATACTTCCAAAAGGCATGTTTATTTTAAAGTTTTTTTCTCAAATTTTCAGAGCATATGTAGATCATATGGCAAAAGGCTGTATGTAAAGAAGCTGACCAAATACCCTTTCTTTTCCAGATGTCATCAACTCTATTTAGGAAGAAAGTAATTGTGTGATTTTTTTTAAGGTAATTGCTTTTGAAATAAATACCTCAGAAAATATTTGCAGGTAGTTCTGACTCAAGTCAAAAGATTTTATTTGTCCACTCCTCTTTATTTATTAACTCAGAAAAAACCCTAGCCTGTCATTGAACCATATGAATCTATAAATGTAATCAGGAATGTGCATGTGGTAACTCACTCCCTTTTATCACTTACACTCACAACAAAAGAATTCAGCGTTATCAGAGTCTGTTTGAACTGTAAAACAATAAACAAACAGGTGATTGTTTTCTCATAAGCAAAGAGGAGGAAGGTTTGGTTTTTAGGTAAGCTCTTACCTATGTGAAGAGGAAGAACAGAGCAGAGAACAAAGTCTGCAGAAAACTCATTTTTTTTGCCCTGGGGTCGACATCTCCAGCACGACCTCGTGTGCTGTGCCCCCCAATCCCACCCGAGTCCACAACGGGCTGGTTACAAACTGCTCAGTAACAGGAGCTGCCTTTATCTGCTGGTGGTCTCTGTTTCAGAGGAGCTGGTTCCTTGCTACTCTGGTTTCTTTTTTCGTAATACACTTTAAAGTCTCTAATTTTGTACTTGAGACTTGAAGCTCTATTCTTAATTGAGTGCAAATAACAAAAACTCAAAGGTGAAAAGTGGCTGAGGCACAGTATTGGTCTCTTAGCCAACACCTTCAGATATCTGAACTGAAATGGGGGGGAAATGGGTTTAAATTCAGTTACCAGGAAACAATTACATTTGGACAAAATACATTTCATTTAAAACCTCCAGTATTTTTCAACTTGAAACACAGTATCATTTCTGTGGAGAGCTCCCTCACCTTTCTAGAAAGCCTCTTCTCTATCCTGCCCACCCCCAAACTGTATGTCAATATTTTTCAGTTTACGAATGAAATTTTATTTTTTAGAATGGTCAAAACCGGGTTTGGAGCAGTGGAACGTTTCATTGTGGAATGCCTTCCTGCTTTCAGAAGCTGTTTCCAGCCCAGCAGGAAGAGCAGAGGTGCCCAGGAGGCAGGGAAGAGCGCACACAACCTGCTGTACTTTCCAGTCCCAACATGAAAGGGATTTTCTGTAAACATTGGCAAAGCCACTTCATTGTTTTCTTCTAAACTACTCCCTAAAAGACCTGTTGCTGGAGGCCTTAAATAAAGAAAATAAAAGTCAGCTGACATCCTCAAAGCCATCCTGTTGCTCTGGCAGGTGTTGGCTGTGCCGTGCCCGGTGTCCTGCTTGTCCTGGCACCACTTGTTCCAGATGAGGCATCTGTCCCTGTGTTCAGGGCACAGGGAACGTGTGGCACAGGGCTTCCCCACACAGGGCAGTGTGGCCAAGGAGGGACATGAGGGATGGGAAGAGTCACAGCTCCCTGTGGCAAGGTGACCATTAGATAGGACCCATGCAGCAGCTGGGTTTCCCAGTGTCCCAGGAAATCTGCTGGCTGGATTCCTGTATGTTTTGTCTTCTTGAAAGTGGGTCATAAGAGGTCCCTGACTAGCTTGTTCGTGAAACAAGATGCTATAGAATCACATAGATTCACTGAGGCTGGAAAAGACATTTAAGGTGGTCAAGGCACCAGCGGTGGGGTCATTACACAAGGCTGTTATGACCCGGGGTGAGATACTGCAGTTTGTGGGACTGGGACAGTCCCCAGCCACTCCTGAGTCAGGGTTCTACCAAGCCATGGGTCAATATTTACACCAGTGCAAGTGTTCAGGCCGTCCCCTGAAACGGGCAAGGCTGGCTCTAACAGGGCAGCATCGTTAAGAGGGCAGGAAACCCTCTGTCAGCTGAGCTCTGCCTCGGAAGAACAGGATACATTGCAGGACACCTCTGACAGCTCTTGTGACTCCTGCCACAAACACGTCACTTGGCCATGGGTTTACTCTGTGCTGCCTTCCCGATCCTTGGCACTTTGTACACCTGCATCAAAGATCTTTATCTTTCAGCTAACAAGCCTGCAGCGAGGGAATAAATTCCTGTCTATGACCTTTGGGTGCTCTGAAATCTTTTTCACCTATGAACAGAAGAGGTTTGGGTGTTTTTTTACCCCAAAAACCCACTTTATTAGACCCTTGTGTGCCCACTTGAAGCAGTGCAGTCACCCCTGGACATTGCTGGGAAGCTCCGGTGTCTATCTCCCCACAGTGTGTGGACATGCCTTGCCACATGCTCTAGGAGCTGAGTGTGTGTCTGTCAACCTTCTCCCTTGCAATAATTGGGAGCCGCTTAATCCAGCTGGGAGACTCCCCCAGTGAAACCGGAGCTGTTCGTGCCCGGCTGTCCCCTGTGGGGCATCAGCAGCTCTTGGCAGCTGCCACCCGAGTGTCACCCAGGAGGCACCCAGCCCTCACGTGTGGCCGTGGTGCCGGCACTGAGCTCCTCAGCAGAGGCAGAGGCAGCTCTGCCCTCGGCTGCCAGCCCTGGCCCTGCGGGTGGGAGTGAGGAAGGGGCCAGACAGTCACTCTCAGTTATAAAAGTTTAAAAAGAATGGTTAATAAATTTCCCTCAACGTGTCATGGAGAACACATCTGGCAGAAAAATCAGTTGGTTTGGTATCTATTGCTTTTTTCACTGGCTAATTATTTGCCCAGAAGTCAGGGAGAGCTCCTCCCACCAGCGGGATTGTCCTGGTCGCATGCCGGCATCCCAGCCACAGCGCTCCACCTTTCTGCTCCGAAAATGAGAACTTTCGCATTCCTGCCAGCATGACGTGGAGCAAGAGTCCCCCGCCACCCCGAGCGGGTGTCCCGCAGCAGCGGGCGGGGCAGCGGGACACGCACAGGGCACGGCATGGCCGGAGCTCAGCCCTACCGAGTGTGACAAGTGTCCTTTGCTGCGCACAAGGAGGGAGCTCCTGCACGTGTGCAGCTTGTGACAGAAATGTGCCCAGCGCCCTGACACTGGTAATGCACCCTGAGCTGCACAAACGCCCCAGAGCCACCACCGTGCGTCCCCAAAAGCGGCTGGGCGATGGATCCGCGGAGCGCAGCTGCACAGGCACCGCTGGGCCCCCCGCGTGTGCCTGACCCAGGGCAGGGGGAGCGAGGGAGACTCGGTGTTGCCAACACGGTTTGTGTTTCTAACCTGACAGACGGCATTTTTCTGTTGAATGAGGCTCGTTTTACACTACGATAGCCACGACAGGGCACTCAGGTGGGATTTCTGTTGTCCAGCACTGCGGAACCTCTGCCTCCCGTCAGTGTGAAGGAGCAGTTTCAGCGGCCGGGGTGGCAGCAGCAGCTGGTGGCACTGAATGCCGAAGGGACAGGGGCCGTCGTCTCTCCACGTGGGAAGCGGCCGGGCGAGGGACACCAGGGCTGTTCCCGTGAGCAGGCTGCTGCTGGGACAGGAGCCAGGTGCCTTGGCAGCCTGTCCTGCTGCCTCGGCAATCCGTCCCGTGGCACCTCTGCAGCTGCCAAGGGCAGGCCACAGCGTCCTGCCCTCCACGGGGTGCCATGGGTGTCGGCGGAGCAGGACCAGGTAAGGGAGCAACGAAAGGAACACGGACATCCCTGGGAGTCGCGGGGATGCACCCAGGAGAGCCGAGGGAGCTGGCCGATGGCACTGCCAGGCTGTTCCCTGCTGGCTTGGAAGGGTCATGGCCGCCGAGAGAGCCTCTAGGCAGAGCAGCTGATAAACCACGGGGTCTTCTGCCATCCAGGGTCACAGGCGGGAGAGACAGGCTGATGGGAGCCTCGTGAAGATCAGCAAAGGGAAGTTCAGAGTCCTGCACCTGGGCAGGAACAATCCGAAGCACCAGAATGAGCTAGAGGGCACCCAGGTGTAAAGGAGCTTTCCAGAAAAGGACCTGGGGGACAACGAGTTGACCCTGAGCCACCACTATGTTTTTGTGGCAGAGCGGGCCAGCAACACCTTGGGCTGGATTTGCCAGGGCATCACCAAGGGGCTGAGGGGGCGATCCCTCCCCTCTGCCCTGCACCAGTGAGACGTGACTGGAGTGCTGAGTCTGGTTCTGAGTGACCCAGTGCAAGACAGACACGGACTTGCTGGAGAGAGCCCAGCAAAGGGCAGTAAGATGGTGAAAGGACTAGAGCATCTGAAATAGGGGCGGAGGATGAGGGAGCTGAGGCTGTTCAGCCCGGACAGGAGGTGGCTCGGGGGTGAGCTAATCGTTGTGTGCGAGTATCTGAAGGGAGGAGTAATGACAAGAGAGCCAGGATTGTCTCAGTGGTTCCCAGTGACAGGACTGGAGGCAAAGGCAAAGGAAGAAATACAGAGAGTTCTGGTTAAACATAAGAAATACTAATTTTACTGTGAGGGTGACTGAGCACTGGAAGAGGTTGCTGTTGCCAGCCTTGAAGATATTCATAACTCAGCTGGACGTGCTCCTAACATGGGGTTATCCTCACCTGTCCTGGGACACTCTGGAACCAAAGAAAGAGCTGGACTGCAAGCCCTCCATCAGCCCCCACCCACACCAATCCCTGCTTTTAAATAAGGGCCCTCTGCCAAGTGTGAAAACTCTCCTCTCATGTGCTTTGTCCCAAGATTTTTAATGACCTGGCTTCCCCGCCTGGGCAGAGACCAAGGCATTGAGATGGGGATGTTTTCTAAAAGATCACTGCAGCCTTCAGAGGCAAGCAGGAATCTGGTTTTTATCTCTATGGAGAACTTCTGACAGATGAAAAAGTCTGATTTATCAAGCAGAACCTATTGAGTCAGTGACTATTGCCGACGACTAAAAATGAGATAGCTGAACTACTCATTTATAGCACTAATATTTCTTAATATTTTACTTTCATTTATGTGATGGTTGCAGCTAGTGGAGTTTGAGGGGGGAGAGGTCTTTGACACAGTCACAAGGCCTGGGTTTTAGCAGCATAGTCAGTGGTACAGCCCAGAGTCCTGCTGGCAGATTTTCTTTTTGCAACCACCAAATTAGACTAAAGCCTGCCAAAAGCTGTCATCTAAAGATGAAAAATTTCTGTAAATACAATTTCTCCAATAGCAATGCTGCTGAGCTGCTGCAGCAGAGCACGGACAGCGTTACAGAGCACTGCCTGCCACCTTCTGTACTCATGATGGCTTAACTGCCACTTCCATTGTAAATCCTATTTGTTAAGGATTTATAAATTGGCTGCATTCATTTGCTTGTCTGAAAGTTGGCACACAGCTCTCTCCCGTGGTGTTTTTACCACATTTTACTTTATTACTTGCTTTTTTTTGTCCCCCTCCTTGGCTCAGACATAGCCTGACTCTAACCATTAAATCCTTCTAAGATGCTACACAAGTATTTTAAGGAACAAGGGAATGAGGGGAAGTCTAACCTGTGACATTAGATGTGTGTTTTGAAGAGTGACAACCCCATTCCTGCCGCAGGAGGTGTGGGGAAGCCTGGGCAGGGCTGGTGGCACCTGCTGAGCTCCAGGTGAACTGGAGCACATGGGTGGGTGCAGAGCATCTGCTGGACACTGCCCCTTGCCCTGGTGCAAACCCAACGTCCACCAGGTTAGAAGAGGCTCCTGGGGCCGGGGGTGGAGAAGGCTGGGCAGCCTGCAGGGTGCTGGCAGGCAGACCCTAAACTGCGTGTGGGAGAGGCTGGCAGGGTCCAGTCCCTGCCTCCCCTGCCAAGCTGTTTCCTTGCTGGTCATCTGGCTGAATGCCTGGCTTGGGTACCTGAGCACATCACACAGGTGCCTCCACCTCTGTGTTTTTACTTATTTTTGGTGATGGTGGGGGGGGGCTGAGCTGACACAGTGAGCTCTCGGTCAGCTGAGATTAAAATTACCAACTTAACCCCTGAGTGTGGTAGGCCCAGCTGTGAGGGTGCTCCAAAGCATTCTGTGATGACTTCTGTGTGACCCAGTCTTGGCTGCTTGTTAAATGCCACTTGCTCTTCCCAGCAGCTCAGGTAGTCACCTGCCAGGTGTTGCTGTAGACACACACAGCTCATGACCACAACTCCAGCTGTGCCCAGCACTGCTGTGCTGGGTTAGGCAGAAGCAGAAAAGGCTTTGTCAACACAGGGGAGTTGGTGCTTTGACACTGGCAATGGTATTTGCCTTCCTAGAGCTCTTAGTCACGCTCAAATGTTGCATATAACTGTGCTTATTAGGGAGATGACAGACATACAGGGGGAGGGAGAGAGAATTGTTGATATCATGGACCTAAACGGGCAGTTACAGCATACAATATATGTCTGTATATTGGTACAATCAGCAGCAGAGCCTTCAGAGACAGACCCTGCCCAGTGGAGCCACCTGCCCACGCTTCTTCACTGTTTTCTGTGGGCCGAAAGTGGCTGTAAGGTTCTGAGATCTTGTTGCTAATTCAGAGATGTGCAGAGGAAAACATCTTTTGCAGCTGTGTCAGCATCTGTGCTGTGGTGGATGCTGACCCTCTTCTGTAGCACAGCCCTTGGTACTTGGAGCCATGGAGGTGGAGAAGTGAGTTTGATTCCAGAGGAGTGACAGGTTTCAAATGCAGTGAATAAGGTTTAAACTAAGTAATCCTTGTAAATAAGGAACTTATATGCTGCAGGCTGTACTTGAAGAGGCTGGGAAGGAACTTTTAGTGTTGGCAGAAAAGTTCAGAGGCAGCTCAGAGGCAGAGAGGTCCTGGTACCTCTTCATTACACCTGCCTTAGTTTGTAAGGTAAAATCCCCACTTTGTGAACAGAGTCACAGTGCAAACAAAGGTCACCTGAGTGTACGACTGACCTTCACATGGGGGTCTCATGCAGGATCACCAGATGAACACAGGACAGTACACTTCAGTGACTGAAACTTTACCTCTGGAGTTTCCTAGGGCTGCACCCTCAAGGCTGTGTGTTGAACACATTCCCGTGTTTGATAATCAGTGAGTGCTTACTTGAGAACTGTTGTGACACTGTTGTCAAAGGGGTCAACATTACAGAAGTTACAGCACAAAGCAGTTAATGCAAATTATTCAATAGCATTCAATCCTGATGTGGTTTTCTTGGATTCTTAAACAGGAAATGACTAACAAACACAAAGAGCCTTGGAAGGCAGTGTTATGGTCATGCTCAGGGCAGGTGAGAGATATTTGGCTCTTCTGTTCTTACAGCAGTGATGAGCTTGGACTACATGAAGATCAGGGGCTTGGCTTACAGAGGCAGAATGGTGTTGGCACAGTCCTTTCTATCAGGAAACTTCTGAGAGGCTGCATTACCCAAGGGATGGGAGGTGAAAACTCAAAGTACCAGAGCCAGGCTCCCATGCAGGTTTCAGTCTGGCTCTGTGCACTCTGAGAGCCCAGTGTGTGCTCTTATGTCAGCCACTGCAATATAGGGAGCTGGAAAAAAAAAAAAAAAAGCCCTAAATGCTTCCTTCCCTTTATTTATTCCCATGAGAGTACTGTGGATCCACTGGTCTGGCCCAGCTTTAGGAGAAACGTCTGTATGTGCCTTAATCTGGGAGACACCAGCCCCCTAAGGAAGGCTGACTGCTGGGGACTGGCGTGGGCAAGGCAGTGCCAGAAGGCAAAGGCTGGTACCTCTGGGTGTCTCATGGGCAGAACTGCCACCATGTGGCCAAAGTGCCACGGGTGCCACCTTGAGAGGCAAAACACCCGCGGTGGTGAGGAGCAGGGTGTGCTGATACACGTACCTACACCCACAGCCAGTCCACTCTTTGCAATAAGTCAGGAAACAAATCAGGGTTTTTTCCCAAGCTGAAATGCAAAGTTATAAATACTAAATTCCTTCAGTTACAGCAATCCAGTAGGAAAAATGGAAATGTACTCTAATGCTGATTCTCCATCTGGTTTTAGCATCAAACAGAAGCCTATTCTTGGATTCCTGCTCTCTCTGCAAACAACTCAGCTTGCACTTGAGTGAGTTGGGAGGGCAATCCCATGTCCATGGTACTTAGGCTGGCCTGAACTTGTGCTCTGTACCCTCGCACAGCCAGGAGTGCTTCCCAGGCCAGGTCTTTTGATGGATGCCCTTGCTCTGTCCTGGTCACTATGCCACTGGGGACACAGACAGAATGTCACTGTTAAAGCCACCACTTTACTCCCTCGTAAGAAGAATCCAGTTCATGTCTCCTTGGCAGTGCTTTACGTTAATAATCTATTCCATATGGAAAAGTGTAGCAAGGAAGAGACAGGAAAAGCAAGAGCTTTGAGCGGAATGGGAGATACCAATTAGAGGAAGGTGAGGAAAGGGAGGGCTGTAGAAAGGAAAAGGAAGAAAGAGATGCTTCAAGAAAGGGGAAGCCCAGATGGGACCACAAGAGAGCTGTCCATGACCACACCAGTCCAGTTATCTCCCTCGTTTGTTAAGTGAAAACTCTTTAGAATGGGCTCTACCAGTCAGCTGTTTTTTTTCCAGACATGAGAGAATTTAGCTCTTTTGTCATAATTACAAAAAATACAGCAATTCTCCCAATCTCTTTGATGCACCACACGAGGTTCTCTAAGTCACTGGGCACAGGGCAGTTTACTTGCCAAAAGGACAGGCTGGGTAGTCCATGTAGGTGGGAGTGAGGCTGGGGGTCTGTATGGGAACACAGGGAAAGTGAAGTGGCAGAGCCGAGGGGCAGAGCTGGGAATGACCTCAGTCAGGTCCAGCACGACGGTAAGCTGGGCCTAAGAGCTCCACTGTATTGCTGGGGCTCTCCACAGGACCTGTGCTGAGCTGCACACAGGCTTTGGAAACTACAGCTAGCTCTGGACCGATGATCTCTGGTGAGAGTTTAGCACCGTCTCCCAAAACTGTGGTTAAGAACATCCTGATGGTGTATGTTAGTTGCAAAGGAGATGAGTAGGGAGTGCATCCCCTGAAATTTGTTACATCTCCTCTGATAGTCATTAATATTCAAAGGATGCTTCCCTTTTAGCTTAACTGAGCTCCCTTTTGAAGTAGCAGAATCTCCAGTTCTGAAGAGTTTCACCTGTAGGAGAATGGTAACAGAATGAAGGACACTGGGGACTGAGCAACAGGTTCTCATTTCAAACCTCTCAAATGGCAAGAAAAATTCTACCCCAAAAAATGAACTAAGCAGCTTACCACAACAACACCAGGTAATCCAGACAAACTGCAGTAATGCAAAGTGTCTCCACCTTGTGATTTCATGTTTTATTCCCCCATTAAAAAACCACTTCCTTAAGAGACTTCACTTGTAAAGAACAAAATAATAATAATGTAACAGCACTCTCAGTCCTTCAGCAAAGAAAAACACCTGCAGTGATGGACAATCAGGACTTCATCTGAAAATGCAGCCAGACTCCCTCGTCAGAGGAGGAGTAACAGGGCTGGGGGTGCCCATGGGGCGGGCACGTAGGTGTAACCCCCGGTCAGAGCGGGGTGGCTCTTGTTTGCACAGAAAAATTAGATGTGCTTTCTGAGTGCTCCAGGTGTTGCACCACACAGGCGCTGAACTGTTCGGCTTTAAAAATGCCCTGGAGTGAATTTATGCCCATAATCAACTCGAGCATCTCTGTTGGTATCATGAATCATTAAAAACCTCATTTGCAACCCCAAAAGCAAAACTGTTCTCAAAATTAAGTAGAACTCCCCAGCTACATACTTAAATGAGATAAAAGCGGCAGGGCTCTGGGTGATGGATGGCTCCCTTTTATCATCACCAGGAGTGGCTGTTTGCTTAGGAGAGGGTCTTTGATCTCACCTCCCGTTTCTAAATGTGGTAGAAATAAGCAATCTCCCAAAGAAGACAGATTTCATGGAGACTTCCTGGCTCACAGCACAGCCTTGCATGTTCCATTTAATATTATGTTACTCCATTTTCAAACTGTTTAGAGGTTACTTCAGTGCAATTAAACTAATTCCAGAACTGAAACACAGCAGTTTGAGAGCTGCTAGTCATGAGCTGCAGAGAGGGCATTTCTAAAGCATTTACCAATTTTCTCCTGTGTCCTAAGCAGATTCTTGAGTGATGTGTGTGAAGGACTTTGCTTGCCCAGAGATCAAAGGAGCAGCCACCTGCAGGATCCATGGAACCACAAGAAGCCATTTCCACGTATAAAATGCTGTGTGCATTAGAAACAGCCAGACACAAATCGCTTTTACAAGATTTTGCAATGGAAGACAACTAATTCACAGGAGTTTTAGAGACTTTATTTATGTATAAACAATTTAAACACTTTGCCATAAATTATCTTTGCCTGTCTCTAGTCTTTGCTTAGCAGCAAATTAAAATTAATATAAAAACTCAATGAACAATTCATACATGTATATTACAAAAAAGTTCTTGTACCAAAGTTCTTATTAGACTTTTTTTTCTCTTTTTTTTTCTTTTTTTTTTTTTTCTGTGGTGACCGTAATGTGATTGTCTCAGTTTCTCGACCAAACAAACACACTAATAATTTTTAAATCTGAAACAGTGATTGTGCCTTCTGGCTGATGTATGTACAGGGTGATCTGACGTGGTGCCCATTTGCAATAGTGTAACACAATGCCCACAGCTCTACTGGAACTGATACCAACAAACTACTGAATCTAAACAGACTACACCCTGTAACTGTGTTATACTGTCCACAATGGAAATCTTCAAAGACAAACAGAGTATGAAATTTATCTGTAGTGATTTATAGCCACCATTTTGAATGTAACTTTACACTCTGCCCTCTTTGAATAAGTTAAGCTTCAGGCCAGACAAGTGGAGGGTCAGAGTGCAAGTGTGGTTTTGTTACTTTTAAATATATTTTCCTTTCCTATTTCCAGTGCGCTCTCACTTGCATTTCATTTGTCCTCCAGTTGCTACACACAAATCACCCCAAAGTCATGTTTTAAATGCACCTGTATTTTGCTTTAAATGAAAACCTCTTGGATATTTATCAAACAAGCAGTCTGAATCATCTGTGTTTCATCAGCTGGTTAGTGAAAGTGGCCCACTTGGATTTCTTAGTTTGCTCACGTGTGAATGGAGTGAGGTAATACAATACGAGGCCTTCTTTTTGTTTTTCTTTAGACCCAGAACAAGTGGGTAATATTTCAGGGGTACTTTTTAATTTGTACGGTTAAGAGTTTTCAGTCTGGCTTTAGTCCACTTCAGGATGTGGTTTTTAATCACTTGAACAGTAGCATTTAACTCAAAAAATATGAGCTTTTTTGCCACTTACTATCCCAGAGTAGCTCAGCCTAGTGCCCCCATTTAGGTCTTCATCTCCTTAGGAGAGGAGATAACAGTTATGACTACTGATTCATCCAGCAAAGGATGACAGCAGGTTAATTTGTTACCTCTTTCCCATTTCATTCTGTCTTAAAAACTGGATGTTGCTGCTACTGTCTGCTAGCTCTGGGTACTGCTCCACGGGCAGGACATAATATCCCTCGTAACCTTGAACCCTTCCCGTGTTCAGGAGCTGCTGCCTCTCTCCGTCTGTCCATACGCGGCTGCCCTCTCGTCCGTCCCGCGCCTTCTGCTGCTCCTTGGCCCAGGCCGAGGCCAGGGCTCGCTGCCGAGCCTGCTCTAACACTCTGGCCTTCTCCTCGTCCAGCGTGTCGGCGGTCAGTCCGTAGCGGATGTTGATCAGCAGGGTGGAATACTGAAACTCAACGTTTGTAAACCTTCGAGTCCTCCCGCTGACGAGGAGCGTGGGCTGCGAGACGGTGACGTTGATGCCGCTGTCCAGGACCTTCCTCCCGCTGGTCATGGCCAGGGTGACCAGGTCGCTGTCGGCCGAGCCGACCTTCACGAAGTAGTGGGTGTCCTTGCCCTCGATGCTGTAGTGCATTTTCTCCAGGTAGTGAGCGCCGTTCAGGACTGAGGCGATTTTCCTGCTGTCATCTGTGGCGATGCTGGAAACGCCGGTGGTTACACGGCCTTCCTTCACGGCAAACATGATCCCTTTCCCCACGATGGGAGTGCTTGTGGCGAACCAGTGACCTGCTTTTTCTCTGATTTTGGCGTGTAATCTTTTAGATATGACCTGTCCCTCCAGAGCCATGAAAGCCTGGTTGTGTCGTTCTGTCGTCTGCTGCACTCCTGTAATTAGCTGGGGAAAGCAAAACAAAAGGAAAAAAAACACCAAAGAAGATGCAGATCTGAACATACTCATTTCAGAGACCAGTGAAATGGTCTCTGAAATGCTTTTTTTAAATGGTCTCTTTGCTTTACTTTTTTAAAGGAAAGACATGCAGAGAAAAATTCTACACTTCAAAAGACCACCCTTGGTCATCCATCCATCCCTCCCTCCATCCATCCATCCATGAATCCATCCATGAATCCATCCCTCCCTCCCTCCCTCCCTCCCTCCTTCCATCCATCCATCCCTCCATCCATCCATCCATCCATGAATCCGTCCATCCATCTTGCTCAGAATCAGCTAAATACTCATTCTGCAAATTATTTTGCCATCTGTAAGACCAAATAAAATCCTTCTCATCACCCTCTGTAGCATATGTGCACCACACATTTCAGTTTTGGTCAATCATATAATGCCCAGTAGAAGAATAAGAAAGACCCAAGTCTAGCACAATTTTAATCAGAGCTGGAAACAAACAGAATCAATGTATTAAAAGGTGGCATTTAACTTGTGGATACTTTTGCCCAGAAATTTCAACCAGTATTTACAACTAAAATGCTTATGAATGTAAGTTTTTTTGAAAATAGATGAAATCTGGGCCCAAAAGCACCAAAGCAATTCCTGAAGAGGGGGTTTAGACTCTCAAATGACTTAGAAGCCTGAGGAGGTGGTATGTTTAGGTTTATATGACCATTGTATTACCACAAAGATGAAGCAAGACTAGCAAAGAGTAGGTTTGGAATTGGCCTAGTACTCTTCTAAAGTTTATTAAATGGGTTGGAATTTATTATTGAAGTTAAACCCACATACTGTTGTCCACCTTTAACCTGACAAGTAAGTACGAATGCTGTAACTGAAGTTAAATGGAGCAAATCAAAACCTCTAACTAGAAAAGTGACAAAAAAAATGGTAAGAAAACCTCTTACAGGGTGAGAAGTAGAACCCTTTTTTACCAGTAAAACAAGTACCAACCTAAGTTTATTGCAACACATTATTAGGGTGGTTTTACCAAAGGTACAACAGATGATAAATTACCCTGACAAAGTCTCCCTTTGTCATTGCTAATCAAGTTAATCGAGTTACAACTTGTTAATCAAGGAGTAACTCAATAAAAGACAAACTAATGACACTGTAATTATGATAACAACGAAGGCTGGCAAGAAAGGCATATGTTCATTAGTATAAAATGTAGCTATACTCACTTCACTTTACACTGAATTACATGCTTGGCCTTCTGCTGTAAGTACAGAAGAGCCAGCAATTGTATCCATAGAGTGGGGCAAATTTATCCAAAAAAGTAACTTAATATGTCTGCCTACCTGTCCATTTTCACACGCTTGACTCTCAGACAGCTCGTATGGTGGTGACACAAAGTACATTTTTGCTCTAGGGAAACCAGGAATGATGTTGCTAAGCTGAAATCCAAACATCACCAACCAGCTCTTGACATCTAAAAATCAAAAGAAAGCAGCCAAGTGAGAAACACATGTGTGTAACAAAGAGGAAATAAAAAAAAAAAAATTAGGAAATCCATCTTTGGCATCCTTTATGTCAAGTAGCAACTGAAGTCACAATTAATATCATAGAGTGAAACTTTACAGAACTGTAGCAATCAACCATGAACAGGCACAGGAAACACTGCGTTAAATTTACTCTAAATAATTCATCAGGGATATACCAGCTCTTTCATTCTTTTCCTTTAGAGCACATGAATTATCCAAACATTTTACAGCACGCAGTACTTGTTCCATCTCTGACACCTTCTGATGTGGCTACTATATGTAACCTATAAACTGTATTGTGTAATGATATTTTATTAGGTTAACACTCTAAAAACATCTGCAAAGTCCTTTGGGGAGAGAAATGGCTTCTCTTCTATGTCCTACTTCTATCAGCTGTCATCAGGTCTCAGGAGGCTCCATTAAAAGCAGTGAGAAGCTACACTTGTAAATCGGATGTCTAAATTTAAGCACCAAGAATATCCTCCCCATCCCTCCAGGGAAAGCAGGAGCTGTGTGGGAGGGTTACAGCTCAGCTCTGAGGTGAGCCTCAGCAAGTTCCAGATGTGGGTTCGACCAGGAAAACTCTGTCCTCAGATCTAGCTGTAAAAGCTAAGTAACTAAGTTAATAACAGTAATTCTCACTCAGCAGGTATTAAGAACTAATGATGTATTTTAGTTATCCAAATTACACTTTTAACAAAAAGGAAAAGAGTCCATGACCCCATTTTACATTCCTGTTTCCTGAATTCATGATAATTTCTGCTTAACAATCTCTCCTGTCTTTCCCAGTGGCCACCTCTCCTCGCTGGCCTACACTGGCTCCTGATGCTGCTACTGCCACCTCTGTGAGCTGAGCTGTTGCAAAGCCTGTTTTCCTCCAAAGTCTTTTTTTTCTTAGCCATTCTGCCTCTCAAATAAGTAGTAAAATACTCTGCCTCTACGAAGGTACCTGTATCCATGTCCCATCACACGGTGCCGACTGTATTTTTCCTGAACCTTTGGACAGCACAGGGTTATTACTCCTTATAAGGCTTCAATTTGTTTTATGGTAAAATAGTATCTCCTGAACAAATCGCTTCAGCTGCTCTAATTCCACAGAAACCAGAGGAGGACCTGTATACAAAACAGTCACTATTTTGCTGAGCTAATGTGCTTTGCAGCACCGCACTTGCTACAGGAATTTGTTTTCAGCAAAACCTGTGAATAAAGCAGTGTCAGGGGTTAACAATAAGAATGGACTGGAGGGGAGAGTTTTTGGTGGGTTTTTTTGGTTTTTTTTTTTTTATTCTCTGTTTTTTTTTAAAAAACTATGACAACAAAGGTGCTGCCATAATCACTTCTCGTCGAAGATAATCTGTTTAGTCCTACAGCAACAAATATTTGCATCACTGGTGAAGTATTTTTACAGACTACAAGGCGTGTGTTGTTCCTAAAATGCAATTTATCTTATTAGATGTCATCTAGTGGATGGATAAATTAAATAAATACAATTTCAGAATGTAGCAAAATACAGTAAGATGATACTGAAAATCAAAATCAAAGGGTGGTGGATGAAAATAAGATTTTTGTTGAATTTAGGACAACAAGGTAATTTCAGTCACCAGTATTTTCACGCTATCAGATACAAATTGCATTATCTCTAAATTGCAAAGTAGCTCCACTAGAACCTGTGGTGTGTTACACCTACTATTAGGTTGCAATGTACTAATGAAACTTGATAAGATTTTCTTTGAAAGAAATGCACACTTTTCTTGAAATTCAAATTACTGCTAAAATTAAGATTGTTCCTTTTTAAAAATGGTATCACTACTCTAATTATTGTATACTGCATATTCAGTTCTGAAAAAAAAAGCTTTTCCTGAAGACATATTAATTACCTTTCCTTTCAGAAACTGCCAGCAGTTAGTTCAAGTACTGTGTGATGTTACTAAGTGAAAAATTATTCCTAATTAAGAAAGGGTTACAAGTTTTACCCAATTCTAACATATGTGATCAAAACTACTTTTGTTTCTTGGCTCTACACAATCCATAACATTTATTAGTCTTTCAGGATGAAACAATCTTAAAAAAATCAAGGATTTCATATTAAAGACTAAAGACTGTTTGCATATTAAAAGTTAAACGGGAAAAAAAGGTTTAATTAAATCCATTCTTGGTGCTAATTCATAATGTGCCCATGGGCTCAGTCAGTAGTTAATTTTGACAGCAGCCCTGAAAGAAAGAGATCTGAGCAGTTCTGGTTTGTGACTGTGAACCAACCTGCCAGTGAATTCTACACGTGACTTCACTTTTCTGGATACAAAATTAGAATGAACACATCTTTATGCAGTACTAGTTCAACAGGAAGAGCACTATGGCTGTGCTGAAATTTTAATATTCAGGCAAACTTATTTTTATTGTTTTCCCTCCATAATTCATCACGCCTTCTCACTTAGAGCCCTTCATTCAGGGAAGAGTAGCATCAAGGAGTCAGAAATATCCAGTCCTTTTCACTGCACAAAAAAGGAAAAAGGCCCAAATGTGATGTGAGGATTGAGCAAAGGGCTAGCAAGGAGAAGCTGGATTTCTTTTCCAGATCAGCTTCCGAGCTGTAGTGTTGTGTATTATAAATGTGAAGAAGTCTCACCTGTTACATAATTCTTGAGATCCAGCTCATTGCTGAGAGGGTTGTTACTCTTGAACATGTACAGATTGAAAGGGGCGGGTTCTTTGCCAATATTTTTCCACATGGTGTAATCAGGAGATGTCCAGCGCCCAGCCAGGACATCGTAGTCCCTTTGGGTAAAATGCACGAGTTTGGTTAAAGGATCGTACAGCCCTCCATGGAACCCAATGACCAGCTGGAAGTCTGGGTTAGAGTCGTAGTAGATCTCCCCATAGGCCGTGTACTGGAGCTGTTTGATCATGAGGCCGTTGATGCTGAACACGGCTAACGGAGTGCCTGTGTTATCAGAGGCCACGTAATACTCTTCCCCACTGCTGCTCTCCATGGCAAAGAGGTGGCCTTGCAGATCGTAGTACAAAGAGGTAATTTCGGAGTTGGAATGATTGTAGACGTGAGTTACCCTTGTTGGATTGTGAAGATCAGCATAAAAGTACTGGAGATGATGCCCCAGGTTGGTCTTGCAGGAAGCCCTTCGGCCCAGTCCATCGTAGCGGTACTGAACACTCCACCCATTTGCTTTGTTGTAAGCTCTTGTCAGGAGCCCTTTGGAGTTGTAGTCAAACACATCCGTGCCCCGCTGCCACAGGAACCCGTCGTCATCGATCTTGTACGGGATGTCACCCAGGCGCGTGATCCTGTCCCTGAGGTCGTAGCGCAGCGGCATCAGTCGGACGCTGTTTCCAGGATTCAGGAGGTGGAGGTTCCCGTTCAGGTCGTAGCTGTAGCGCCAGGTGGGCCTGTCATTGACTGCCACGCTCTGCAGCTGCCCATCTCCGTCGTAGTCGTAGGTGTACTTGGTCGTGTTGGCGTAGGGACCGAGCTTGAGCTCCCTTTTGGTCACCCTTCCCATGCTGTCGTACTGCACGGTCATCCAGTACATCAGCGAGCGGAACATTTCGTACTGCACTTCCTTAATGCGCCCGTGGGTGTCGAAGTGCTTGCTCAGCGTCATAACCGCTGTGGTGATAATTTGGTTTATATCATAATAAATAACTCCAAACTTGCCAAAATGCTCTACTTTGCCAGAAATCTCATCGTAACGGTAAAGGTCAACTGGAAGGGGCGTCTCACTTATGATGGGTTTGATGCTTGCGATTCGGAAGCTGTTGTCATGGTATGTATAATCGAACCTTGCATTGACCATTCCTTCTTCAGAGAACCTGTAGATTTGTTTGTCAACAAGAGGACCGATTTTCCGGTAGCGAATCGTACAAGAAAACCCTCCGCTTTGCAAATTCACCATTTTCAGGACACCTGTAGTTTCGTCATATCCAAAAGTAACCGCCGTGCTGTCATAAACAATTTCAGACAGCTTGGAGAGCTTTCCATACTTGTAGAAGACTTGTCGGCCGGTACCTAAAAACGATGTTTTCAGAATCCTGCCGTCGTCGCTGTAATCAAAGATCACGGAGGCGTTGCTTTCGGGGGGGTTGTAGATATTCCTGATGTAGCCGACAGAGGTGTGAGTGGACATGCTGTGCCGAGCCACGCTGGGCATGGTGACGGCGTGCAGGCGGTCCGAGGAGTCGTACTCGAAGATGTACTGTCGCTGACTCTGCAGCAGCAGCACCATCGACTGCAGGGAGAACAACAACAACAACAACCCGTTACCAGCTACCAGCATGTGGCCTGAGAGAGGGAACTGAAGGGGAGTTTACTGGAGAGGCACTAATGTTAAATGAGCGCGAAGGGAAGTAGATACATTAGTCAGGGGCACAGAGCTGCTCAGGAGTATTGTCAGATTGCCAGATGAGAGGATCTGCTCCTTGGAAATCAATATGCTGACGCTCCAGAGAAAGTGTAGGTTAGCAACCTGTGAGCTGTCCTCCCCGTAGGAGGACTTTTTTTTTCTTTTTCTTCTTTTTTTTTTCCTGGGGGATGCAGAGGAGTTAGATAAATGACTTGATTTATCTTTCTGCCAGCAGTTGTAATTCACAACTGTTACTGTGAAATATGTGAGAAACTAAGCAGAGAACATCAGCTCTGGTTTACTTAGAACAAAGAAGGGAAAGGGAAAACAATATGCGGTTTTGCAGTATTTAAGACACTTTTATGACTGAAGTGTGCTAATTAGGCGAAGCAAAAATGCACTACCGTACTTTCATTTAATAAGTAACAATTAGAGATGAATTACCTGTTTCTACATGAACCTTTTGTCAGGTTTAGTCATGCATTTTTGGGCTTAATTAAGCACAATTCATTGTGTTAATTTATTGCAATTCTATGGCAGGAAAATATCAAAAGACAGAAGCCATGAACAAAGTATCTCCCATTAAGAATTAAGTCATATTCAGCTGACTAATTGAAAAACAAGGAGTTTTGGGACCAGATTGTTAACAGCTGGGGCACATCAAATTTTAGCCAGTTTGTGCGTGCGATTTATGTGTTACGAAGCCGGACAGAACTTTGTGTCCTTGCAGCTCATGCCAGGAGGTGACACGACACCACCTACGTTCTCCAGGTAGGTGTAGCTCCACACTTTGCCGTCGGCGAACATGCGCGACACGATCCTGCCCTGCTTGTCGATATCCGTCCTCTCGCTCATGGCCCCGCGCTGCAGCCCCGCCAGCCTCCCGTTGAAGAAATAGGACACGTTGACAGCGGCCAGGCCGCTGCTGGGCAGCCACAGGAAGGGCCGGCCCAGCTGGTCGTAGATGATGCGCAGCGTGAACTTGCGGTGGTCGTCGTAGATCTTCTCCGTGCGGATGTTCCGGTCGTAGTCGATGGACAGCAAGTTCCTGCCGTGCACCTGCGGAAGGTGATGCCATGATGATTTTTTGCCTTTTTTTTTTTTTAATATACCTTTTATGTATTCTCAGTGCTCTTAGCATGCATACTTGTAATTCCTTAAGTCTCATAACTTAGCATAGCCCTGGTATTCTGTTAGGCCAGAAGACCAAACATCCTGAAGGCCTCGCAGCTGGAGGCCGGAAAGCCCTACGCGATCGTGGGGAACCAAGGCCCCTTCTAAACTACATCCTGTAAATTAAGATTAAGCTCATCCAAGGGGGAATAATTCGAGATGGGGAGATATCACGCTATTCATTCAAGCCTCTCATTGGGGCATCTTTGTTAGATATGCTAATTTGCAAGGTCTGTAAAATTGTACACGCGAGCTATCGTGCGCGCGCATTTCGGTGCATTCCGCCTCGGCGAAGTGTTGCACCATAAGGATCCTTATTAAATACTGAGGTAAAATCCCTTCATCCCTTAACCGTGTCTGGCTCTTGATTTTAGGACCAAGGAGAAGGCATCAAAGGGAAGGAGGCTGCACTCATTGCGTGCTGGGCACATCGTCCCTCTGGGTTTACAGCAGGAAAACAGGATGCACAACAGGGAAATCCTTTGTGAAAAGTGTAGAATTCCTGTTAACTGGCCTTTGCTTTCTACTCAGTAGCATATTCAAATATTTTTGAGCCTTTACTGGGACATTTCCCATCTCCCTGCAATATGAGAGATGATATCCTACAGTAAAAAGCTTCCATTACGGTCAGAACAGACAGACATTCTGCACACCTAGGTCTCAAAGTGCAGAGAAATTATTTTGCATGGAATTTTCCTACTTACTCCATTTTTCTACTTTCTACTGTTTTCTTTTATTTTTCTACTTCTGCTATCGATAGTTTTTTGCCTTTTCCCCTACAATCACTCTAAGAACAACAGAAGAAATTATCATTTTGTGACTTCATTGAGGTTTAGCCACTTGGCTTCTGTAATTGTAACACCCTGCTTAGAATTCATTCATTTACTGTTTTCTTCATTTAGTTTCCAAATATTCAGTAGGTCCTTCACTTGGGATGGGCTTAAAAATCCTGATCATACAGGCTAGGAAAGATGGACTTCAAGTGTTGAAAGCAAAGGTGCTAAATAATTATGTTAAGTATTTTTCTTTTTTTCCCCTCTTTTTTGGGGGGTTATAATTTTCATTTAAAGTACAGCATGAAGTGTTTCAGTGCCAGATTTATTTATTTATTTATTTATTTAAATAAAAGAGCAAAGCAGAGGCAAAGGACAATAAGAATGCCAAATGGGGAGGCTTCTAGTGAGAGTGCTATAATGAGAGATAAATAAATATATTCACTGGGGGGTAAGCCATAGAATTCAGGCTAATGCTATAATCTGATAAAGCTTCTTAGGTAATTTAATTGCAGATGCATCATTAATAAAGTAGAAGTTTTCAAATTACACATAATTTCAGAGCAGTGACTACTTAAAAAGTATTCATCAGTTTCTGGGCATTTGTTCTTTAGCTTATATTTTACAGTGGCTTTGATTAAGCAACGTTTCCTCTTATCCCAAATTAAACTGTACATCAAACAATATGTAAATTAACCCTGAGCCTTTCTTGAGGACATAAAAGTTATTCTGAGATATATTCACTGGCAGGGGTAAACCCAATTCCCACCCCAACCAACTCGGTAGAAATTCAGTTATACAGACACGTTTAAAATTAATACAATTTTGTGTTTGTAAAGAAATAATTATTTCAAATTATCACTCATTATCCTAATTTTTTCCATTAATGAAATTAATCTCTTTAACAGTTTGCATTTCCTCAGTGGGCAATTACTAGGAAAAAAACCCCTCTTTTCTGTAGGTTTTCCCAAAGGTTATCCCAGCAACAACTCGCCCTGTGATTCACAGAAAAGATAGAGTATTTTTCTCAAAACACCTTGGGGCAAAACAAGTCATATTCTGCTCTGCCATTGCAATGAAAATAAAGCCAGGGAAGCCAAACTCAACATCAGTGGTTTCTCAACTAGTTACTCTTGTTTTGTAGGATCAACCCTGATGGCAGAGACATTAAAAAAACCGTTTTCATCAGCAGAAGAGAGCTTTCACTTCTCAAAAACATTTAGCTATAGAATTAAAGGGTTAGTGCATGACTGAAATAGTCCAATTTCTTAAGGATGAGCAGATTTTCTAAAAAGAAAAAAAATGTCTTTCAGAAAGATTATGAACCGAATTTTAGCTTTGGGGGTTTTGTTTGTTTTGGTTTTTTGTAACTTCTGAAGCTTCATAAACCAGTCAGGATTTCTGGGGTTCGTTCCCTCCATTAGAGTAACTGCAATAGCAACCTGCATGAAGGGAAGTCTGACTCCAGCCATCCTCTTTTCTCAAAAACATTATAACATTATAACAGTTATTTGGTTTTGCCATAGAAAACCAAATTAATGGGGTTTTAAAAATGAGTACACAGACAAGAGCTGTGCACACACACAAACACCACTTGGAGATGCACACACGAACATCACCTGCTTGGATAATTCAGCACCTTCATTTGCATTTGTAAAATAAGTAAAACCAGAGACTGTAATTGCAGTATCATATAATTATATAGAAACCCAAACAGGCTGACTAACTCCCACCCTTCCTGGGAACACTAACAGCAGTCACAAGTAGCACGACTGCAGATTACCCGACAAGCCCTCTCTCTTTTGTTCACTACCCACGTGCACATCTGGTTTTCCCTCGCCTGCTGCTGAAGTGGCCGTAGGGAAGAGCCCTTTGTGCCTTGGACAGGTCTGGCCACAGAAATCACTTACATGATGCTGCACCATAATAAAAACTCTGCAGACAGGAATCTTACCGGGGCTTTATCTGGAACTACAGCAAGACACTGAACGTGTGGTGCATCAAACAGCAGCAGACAGCGAGTGGGGCAGGAGAAAGGTGAAGTGCAGTTCCTTCCTCAGGTTCATGAAATGTGCCCAGGCAGGTGTGCAGACACTGACACTCCCTGCTGGGATGTGCCTAAAGCACGGATGGCCAGAGCCTGGGCTCAAGCTTTAGGTGTGAGGGCTCACACAGTCATCCCGTACTTTGGGTTGGAAGGGACCTTTGAAGATCACTCAGTACAATCCCTCTGCACTGAGCAGGGACATCTTCAACTGGAACAGGCTGTGCAGAGCCCTGCCAACCCGACCTTCAGTGCTTCCAGGAATGGGGCATCTACCACCACTCTGGGCAACCTGTGCCACTGCCTCACCGCCTCACCATAAAAAATTTCTTTCGTATAACTAGTTCAAATCTACCCTCTTTTAGTGTAAAGCTGCCACGCTTTATCCTATCACAACACACCCTAAAAATGTCTGTCCCCATCTTTTTTATGAGCCCCCTTTCACTACTGAAGCACAGGGGCCTGGGCTCCAGCAAATACTCCTCAGAGTACTACGAGGTGAAGTACTCAGCTAGGAGGTGAATCACACAGAATGCCCACCCCTGCAGTAACACTGATTCTGAACTGGGGCTCCAGGAGGTGGCCCTGGTGCTCTGTCAGCTCTGCAGCAGTGCCCTGCTCTGTGTCACTACATGCCACAGCTGCCCCTGCCTGCCACCTGCTCCCCACAACATTCCAACACACTCGCTCTGCTTCGTTCACTAAACAATTTATAAAGATGAATTAGAATAAATGAGATGCAAATAAATTCTATGCTTTCTCCCTCGTTTTCAAATTTCATTTTCAGTCCACTCAACCTGTGATAATCTCATAGCGATTTTCATTTAAAAGAGCTAAATGGGTATGTGATTATTGTTACAGGAACTAACACCAGACAATTAAATGTTGAGGTGTTGCTAGATAAAGCATTGTTTTGATTTGCATAAACATGATGCAAGAAAACCTATCTCAGGCAAGGTTTCAGCACTAAGATGTGTTTAACTTCAGCTAATTACCACAAGTACCTCTGTTAAATTTTTAGCATTGAGAGTTAGGATTACTGCAATTCCATTTCAGCATCCCATTTATTTTTATTTTGAACAACACCTAGTCAAAATGCAGAGCCGATCTATCTTCCACTTCCAATCAACTGCTGCAGGTCAACACATCAAAAATCAATTACACAGCCATGAGATTTAGTCGTTAAGGATTAGCTGCTAATCTCATTCAATTTTTTGTCTAACCTTCCCCCTCTCCCCAATAAGTACATCCTGAGCATTTGTGAGAATAAGGAGAGACTTGTTAACTCAACACTGGGAACTAGATGCTAAGCAATAGGAAAATATAAAAATTTAACATCCAAGTCATTATTTTTTTTTTGTATCTCACTACATAATTGTTTACATATATTGCATTTGCTATATGATCTTGAACACACTGAACTGTATCTTATGTTCAGTGACGTTGAAAGAATTGCTAAAAGAATGAAGACTTGATCAGCACTACGTTTGTTTTCTGCCCAGTACCTCAAAGCCCTTCCAAAACTGCACATACACAGAAGTAGCCCAGTCCAAAGCATCAGTGAAAATCAGGCCAGCAAAGCACAGAATGGGATTAATCCAGCTGCAGCAGATCTTTAATTTGGCAGGGGATGGATTACATGACCTGACTGTCTTCCTTATCCTGTGCTTACGATTTTGTAATTATGGCAATTATTTTCCAATCGTGCCATTTGGGAAAGGGAATAAACACAACATGCCTGTCTCAGTGAGTCTGCTGGGGGATTTTACAGCAGCAGAACGCTGTAGCTGTGATTGCTCCCCAGCACCAGCTGGGGTAAGTCAGCCCTGGCAGTTTTACAAGTGGTGAGTGCTCAGATTCCCATCCCCTTGAGAGGCAGAGTGTTTTGGAGCAACAGGGAAATGAAGCTGGGGGAGGCTCTAGAATACATCTTTTGAGGAGCGGCTGAGGGAGCTGGGGGTGTCTAACCTGGAGAAAAGTTGGTTTGGGGGGGACCTAATGGCTCTCTACGAGTCCCTGAAAGGAGTTAGCAAGCTGCGGGTCGGTCTCTTCTGCCTTATCTCAAGCGAAAGGACAAGAGGAAATGGCCTGAAGTTGCACCAGGGGAGGTTCAGATTAGATATTTGAAAAACTTTTTTCACTGAAAGAGTGTTCAGGCATTGGAGTAAGTTGCCCAGGAAGGTGGTGGAGTCACCATGTCTGGATGTGTTCAAGAGGCGTCGGGATGTGGCATCTGGGGATACGGTTTGGGGCAATTATGGTGGGGCTGGGGTAATGGCTGGACTAAATGATCTTGAAGGTCTCTTCCAACAGTGATGATTCTGTGATTCTGTAATATTCTAGGTATTTTTACCAATCTCTTTTGGAATACTTTTAGTAATGAAGCTCTATAGCTGATGGCAGCAGATGATCTCATGCAGCCAACTGAGCTCTCAAACAGTGTCACACCAAAGGCAATCCCAGAATTGTACATTTTTAACAAGTAACGTCATTCAAAATAAAAAATTAATTGTCTGCCCGGAGAGCAAAAGGTGATTATTGTAACAACAGGTTTTACTTACCCTGAGCTTCCTTCCAAACACCGTCACTTTGCCTTTAATCTGCTCCTTCCTCAGGCGCCATTCAATTGAGTTTAAACCATTTTCCATGGGTAGAGAAATATTACATCGTCCTATGGTGGGAGTCACAGTCCCAGCCAGGACATGAGGTTCGCTGTGAAAGCTAATGCTCATGCCATTGGCATACATCACTCTCAAAGTACCATTATTACAGAGCTGGTAGCTGTTCCTCACTTGATCTACAGCAATAATGAAAAGAAAATAATTTAGCTACTCCAGTCATAAAGAAAACATATAGCTTAATTTGATTGGTTTTTTATTGCACTCCTGTTGATGTTAAATGAAGTCAGCCTGCAATTACCATTTACGTGGTACTATGGTGGAAATTACAGATGTTACTGATTCATGTAAAGAACAGTAGTGTAACAGTGAGCCTGCAGAGAGATACTGTGTTTATTTCATTATGTTTTCCCTTCAGTCTTAATTGTGAATCAAAATGCACAGGGATATGTGTTGAACCACGTAATTTATTTCTGATATGAACAAAAACTCCTGAAAACTGAACTGCTGGATAAACAACAAAGCATTAAACTCCAGGACAAAAAGACAAAGAAGAAGATTGCTGGACTCTTTATAAGTAGGAAGAAGTAAGTGCCTCTTCTTTTTGTTTCCCTCTGTTTAAAAACTGTCTCCAGGCAGAGGCTTTGTACAGAATTACAGCGTGGCTTTAAACCCTCAAGGTGTGAGGCTCCAGCAGTGCAAGCTGGCAGCCACAGTGGTTCCCTCTCCTGCCTCCCTGCCTCCCCACCAGAACCACACTGGCCTGATGTGCACACCCGGCCTCTGTCGGAGAAGAGGTACAGAAACAATCCCGTGCTTCTCTGGCCGTGCAGTTCTCCAGCTGCTTGACACAGCCAAGTCCACTCTCAGCCAGGATGGAGTGCCAGAGTGTGCAGCTGTCAGCAACACATCAGTATTTGCCTGACAGAAGGACAGCATCTACGTAATTAATCATCTGGTATAAGAGAAATTAAGTCTTTGTAACCAGACCTGTCACGGTATAATAGTCTATAAATGTTGACATTTATGTCAGGAGGAGACTATTGTTTGATGGTGATATTCTCATTCCAGTGACATTATATCTTAATTAAAAAGCCCCATCACTCACCAGATCCCTTTCAGTCTATCTCTGATAACTGACTTCACTCCCTCAGATACAATGCCTGGGTGGTGCTGGAAAGCTCTACACAAACTCTGAACCTGTGTTGCTGCTGCCTCCTGCCACACTCGGGCTGTAACCCTGTTCTTGGAAGGGCCGTCTCTGGCACCACACCATCCACTGCCCTGATTGTTCTACACTGTAATTAATGGCAGTGCATAAATTTGCAAGATTTCTTCTACTAGAAGGCTTCCTGAGCCTCTCCAGGAGGACCTCCCCCCAGGCAGCAATATCCAGCAGTCAGGTTGCATCTCTGTGGCACTGAAGTCAGAACCAATTTTGCAGGGAAGTGCAGAGAAATGTGGGAGTGGGTGAAGTGATCCTGACCCAGGAGGCAGTGGCAGGACTAACTTTCCCCAGCAGACAGTGACCATACATACTTGACACAAAGCAGGACTGCGAAACGGCTCTTACCTGTCCTGAAGACCTGTCATTTTAGGAATAAGCTTTATGGGAGCTTTTCTTGCAAACCTTATACGGTTTCCCCCTGCTCATTAATGTACTAATGACACGAATCGTTAGCGAACTGCTTTCTCAGGCTGTGTGTGGGGTTAGGAGTGTGCTGAGAAGTGTGCTTTGGTACCTTGAACAACTGTATAGGAAGCCTCCACAGAGGAGAGATTTGTGATGACCGTGACATCGTCATCCCGATTAGAATTCTCAATGTCGATGGTAATAGACTTTTCCATTTCTCGATGAAGGCTAGTTACCACTCCAGTGGGACGTGTTACATTGGTCAGACGCCCTTCATGATCATAGCTAATAGAAAAGTTAGTGAGAGCAAAAAAGCATGAGGATATATGTTCATTTCAATACCCAATGTATTAATAATGCACCACATTTGTGCAAAAAACCCAGACTGAAACAGATTTTCAAGAACATCCTGGCCATATCTATTTCTCTGTTCTTGAAAGAGTCTATAATGATGAAATAATATTTTGTTTTTATAATATTTTTATCTCAACTACATGGGTGCAAATCCAGGCTAGCATATTTTAAATTATTCAGTTAATTAAATTATTATGAATATATGGAGTGATATTTGGCTCAAACAATTATAATTAGTAAATTAGTCTGCATTTTAATAGTTGCATTTCACTCTAAGGAAGTGGACTTCTGATGGACACTGCAATAAACAATTGCATGAACTGCACATTTGCTTTTGAATACTTAGTGGAAACTAAGTATGGTCTTAAGTGACGTACCAAGGAATAAACTTGCCATAAAGGATTAAAAAAGACATCAGCTTGACAACAGAATAATTTCATTTAGATCTGATCTGTGGTATTGAACTGCATTTTGGGGTCAATATTTTGGCTCGTAAAGATAAAAGATGAAAAGCACAGGATAGAGGTTGGAGTTGCACAAAGGGCAGCAGTCAGCACTCAGAACAGACCTTAGAAGATGAGTTAAATGCTCCAGAGGCATAAAGATTAAAAACAAAAGAAAAAAAAAAAAAGGAAAAAAAAAAAGGCTTTCCATGATTTTATTGAGTTACGTTTCTTTAGAGGTATAAGGCCTGAGGAGGGGGGAAAGAAGGAATGCTGCTGGAAATGAAATCACCCCCTTTCCCCCTTTCCTGCAGTATGCTCTAGTTGTGTGCATACGTTTGCTAAAGCAGCAATCCCTTGGATCTTAAGGGTGAGAAATGGGGACCTGAAACAAAATGAGCGTTCCAGTCTGACACTCTGCTTGCTGCAGTTCTCTGCTCGTGCAAGAGTCTCTCACCCGGCCGCTACCAAAGCACGCGTGCTTCTAGAGAGCAGAAAGGCAAGAAAAAATGTCCTGTGTAGATAAAGGGAAAAGTTTAGGCAGAGATTGAAACCAACTGGTCATCCTTCGAATGTAGAGATGCAGGGAGCAGGAAGCCTGGAAGAGAACTGGTAAATCCACTGCACTGCCTGAGAGTAACAGAAGAGAAGAGGAGCACATTTAGTATCATGGGGCTAGCTCAGTTCATTGTAGGTTGTGGTTAGCTGTAAAGATGAAAAAGAAAAATCAGAGCTTTCAACATGGCTTTACAATTAAAACACTCAGAAACCTCAGACTAGGCCACCTGAACTGTACAGCATATCTAAAATATTAATACACAGATTGGCTCCTCAGTTAAAACAAACCAAATATATGACTTTCAAATCCATTGCAAATGGTTGCACCCATTCAACTGAATATTGAGGAGGAAGGAAAAAAATCACCTGTGGAGCAACAAGCCTTACCAGAACCAATGGAAGTATTAGGCAAAGAAGGAAATCAATAAAACAAAGCATCATGCGACCTAAAAGGGACCAATAATACATTGTGTTCATTTAAGTAGTTCAGGATCAAAGAAAGATTAAGCAGCATGATCTTTCTCAATATAGTCACAAGTTTCTCTCCACAGATACATATATTCATATATAGATACATTATCATAGCAGCAAGATAGTGAATAAAGGATAATATGTTGAGATAATCCATGAAAGTGGGTTTAGTTAAGTCTTTATAAAGGTCTTCACAAAAAAAAATATTGAAAAGTACTCAAAAAGAATAGCTAAAGGAAGAACCTGATCCAGCCAAGCATCTGTCTAGCAAGGGAAAAGAAAAAGTACAAAAAATGGACAGTTTCAAAAATCTTAAAGGTTAATAATGCCTCTTAAGAGTCTGTATGTGGTGTGTTTCGTGATGAGCAGAGTGATGAAGAGAACACCTAGATGTCAAATCTTACAGCAGAGACAATGTTATTTAGGACAAACTAGAAAAACCTGTGAGTATCTCCAGTGTGACTCTGCAGCACTCGGTGAACTTCCAGAAAAACGGCTGGAGAAATTCCCCATCAGCAAATATATTTTAGGCAATGCAAATGAGACATTAATTTAAACTCTTCATTCACATTGCTGGGTTTTTAATTAACCTAGGAAAAATTCCTGGGGATTGCTGTGGGCTACTCACTGGAAATCTCTGTTCAAAGTGTACGGGCAGTGTAAAAAGTAAATATGGATGTGGATGTACAGAGATTGAAGCAGAAAAATGAAAATATTCCAGTGCTATTTCAAGAAATGGTTGTTTTACCCCTGCCATGGGTGTGTGCTCCCCAGTGCTGGTCACAGCTTTGAAATCAGCAACAGTAGAGATTAAAAGGGTTTATAAGCAAGTGATGGATACGCTTAACAAAATACATACAAAAGTACTCTCCTTGAAGATCTGCAGACCATTTAGTTTACGAATTAGATATATAAAAAATTCACTACTTAAATGATATATACACACTGTGATAATATATAAAGAAAGCATTTCTACTTTGTCCACTGTATCAAAATAAAATCTTATTTAAAATAATACCTTAAAGGTAAAAAAAATAAAATGAATATAACAGAAACCTTTTATGTACCACAAAATTTAAGTGGTATATTCCTAAGGTATTTTTTTTTTTAATTTATGTATTCTGTGAGAGCAAGTGCTCAGTAGAATCCAACACTCAAACATTTATCTGAATAATAAGAATAAACTGTATGTGAATTAAATGATTACGTACTTCTCTTCTTCATGTCATGAACCTGGGTCTAATGAAGTAAAAAACCAAAATTTACAATGAAAAATACATTAATTGACCTGGTGTCTTCTTCAGAAGCAGTCTCTACCTATTGCAGTCTGTGACACAGCATCAGCCTGGATGAACCAGGTCTGGTAAGGCAACCTTTACATTTTCAAATGAGGTGGGCTCTGGGTGCACTGAAATTCCTGAGCTTTTGTTACTGACTTCAGTTAGAGTAAGGCTTCATCCCAAGGTTTTCTACTAAGAAAATTACAAGGGCAGACAACCTTTCTTAATCCCAGTATCTTAAAAACCGACAAACAGCATCTCCCTGTGCCCACTGCTACCTCACCAACACTTTGCTAACTGTGACCAAGTCCCCCTTGCCAGCAGGCAAAGGTTTCCCAGGACAGCTCTGGGTGACACCGGGCACAAAGCTGGTGGCTGTCTCTGCCAGCCTGGTGGCTCTGAGCTGGCCATGGCCAGCCCCAGCCACACCTATAGCTCAGCCTCAACCTGTGGGACACAGCTGAGCACTTGGCAGCTTCTCAGGTAGCTACGGGCACCTGTGCATCCCTTCAGTGGGCTTGTGGCAGTGCCCTGAGGGCTGCTCTCCCTTGGCCACTACTGTGGCACCTCTATTCCTTAGGCAATTTTCATGACCAGCATCTTGCTGTCAGGTTTGAGTCGTGCTCCCGACAGCTCGTGGGTGGAGCAGGAAGGACAGTGCCATAGCCAGCACTGCAGGGAGGAGGAACAGCAGCTTCTGACTGAACACAGAGCTGGGCAAGGCACAGATCCACGTACATTTACATCCAACCCCATTTTCTCTCCCTTTTAAAACCGATTCAAGAAGAAAACTGCAGCATTCTCTCAGGATGCTCCCTAGACCAAGAGGAATGCCACTGGGAACTGCTTCAAAGATCTGTGCTTCATGCCCAAGCCAAGCTTAAATTACCCCATGTGAGCCTGCTGGTAGCTGTTCTATTATTGAAGAGCCTTGGCTGTTCCCACTGCAAATGAGCTGCATGCACATGCACAGATGCTATCTATAGAACTCACGATGGAGTGTGCACACACACAGACCAGCCTGTGTCTGCAACTCTCTGCAGATGCACACCTAGATGAACTGCACAAATTTCATTCTGAGAGCATCTTCAGGGTAAAGTTTCAGATAAATGAAAGGAATATACCCAATAAGATAACACGGCACTTCAGCGTCTGGTTGATACAATTGCACTGAAATAAATTTTTCATAAGAACTTTAGCTCATGTAGTATTTTACCACTTAAAAGACCTCTGTTCTTTTCCAGTTCTGCTGCCATATTAACAATTTTGAGTGCTGATTATGTCTGTATGAATGCATGAATGTAACTGCACAGAAAACTATTTTGTTGTCCTTATAAACTCTCATTGGCTAAAAACTTCTTTCATCTTCAATTGCTATTAACTTATAGCTACCGAAAAAAAAAATTGCAGAATGATGAATACAGAATTTTCTCTTAGGAGCTGTTTCAAAGAACAAACAGAAACCAGAAACCAGTACTGAGTGACTGCGGACTGTGTTTGTTTAGGTTTATTTTTTTAATAAATGTGTGCTTAATATAGCCAGTATATTTGATTTAAATAATGTCTTTATGGCTCTCTCATCTATGGGCTCTGTGCTTATGAGAGTGTATGCACAAATCTGGGAGAAAGTAAGTTATTTCTGCTGCCTCATCAACGTTATTAATTATCTAAGACAGTACCTCAGGCTGTAATATTTAGATCTAAATACGGTATTTAAATTCCACTGACCTGAGGCAAAGGTTGTGCATCTTTTCTTATCTGATCTTTGAAAAAAATCTGCAGGACTGTGTACACGTTAAGTGATATTTTCGGCAGATCTCAGTAAGACTTTAAAGCCCCTACACCTTGTGTATTTCCTTAGGAATTATAATGCAATTTTTCTAATAAACCATGCTAACTCAGCGCTTGGTGTGACTCTTGGACACCAGTCATACCAGTTTTCTACCTGCTGACCTTCTGATGACCTTTTTCAGTGTTTCATTGATCTTCATGTAGAGTTTTAAATTACTTTGCTATTTAGTTTTCTAGAATTAATTACCGGCGTTTTGAGGAAAACCTAATTTATATGACTGAATCTTGGGCTACCTATTGAGGAAAAAACAACAACAACAAACCTTCCTAGAAGGGCATCCATATCTCATCAGCAATAATATGAAATTTTATCCTGTCTAGTCCAGTGAGCTTTTACTCGAGCTGATAATCAGCAGGTAATACCTTCACGCGGCCACGTAACTGAACTATTTGTGTAAGGAATTCGTGGTAAAGAAATAACCTTCGCAAAATATTAAGGAAAAACAGGTCCCCCCCCACGTGAAGCCCCAGGCTGGAGGAGAGGAGTCAGTGGCTGGGCGTGCAGGGCCCCACGAGAGGGCACTGCTTTCCTTCGAACGGGAACCACTGCAGCAGCCCTGCTGTGCAGGGCACATTCCGAGCAGGCTGAGCACAGCTCCTTCTATTCCTGCATTTCTTACGGTGTCTCTAAACGGAGGAAACAGGTGGCCAAGCTGAACGCATCAATAAACTAAGAGGTGTGCGCCATTGCTAGTCTGCGACCTTGAAAATAAGGCTGCCATTTAAAATTAAATATAAAGCCTTATTCCTATTTTCTACTGACTGATTTGGGGAATGATGTTTATTAATCATTAACTAATTCAGACAAAATATATGTCATCAGACTTGCCATACTTAAATATATTTTTTTCAATATGTCATTTAGCTTCTCTTTTCAAAATCGTTTTGATCAAAAAATGGCAGTAAGACTACTAAGAATAGGATAAGTATTAATAAAAATCGGACTAGTTTTTCTAGATTTTTAATATATTTTTGAACTTCATCTCTTCAGATGAATTTCATTTAAAGAGGAAGTTCTGTCTATTTAATCTACATGCTCATGAACACCAGTGTGCTTTTGGGTTATCTACAAATTATGGAAGTTACACCAGGGGTCTGACAGATAGCTGGGGATCTAATTTCCTCACTTGTCTCAGGAATGAACAATCAGTGAAGTTAATCAACATTTTAACAACCATGAGTAATATATGAGGCTGAACAGAAAGAGAGATAATTTGAGTTCCAAAAGAAGCTGCGGCATGAGGGTTCCTAGAGAGAGGCAGCTCGGTGGGAGCCGCAGGGGGAGAGCCAGGCTGCTCCGGCTGTGGGCAGCCGTGCTGACCACAAGCAGCAGCTTAACTAACCCGGGGCTCTGGCCGTGGCACACGGTCCTTTGTGCTGGGCGGGGATGAGCTGCCCTGAACTCAAACCCCGGGCAGGGATTCAGGGGGATCAGCACCCACCCAAAGGACCCAGCACAACTGACGCCATCACGAAGCCACTTAACCATTTCCAGCATCGTGCTGGACTGAGGTGCAACGGCCTTACTATCGGTGAGAAACCTACAACAAATTGCAGCAGGGTCTAGGTCTAGGGCCTGCTCACTACCATTTGAAAAATAAATGTATGCTTAATATATCCAAAAACATTCTTACTCATAAAATGTTGTCCATCCTGTTTCATCACTCTTCGTTGCTAAGAGACCACTGTTTCCATTATATGTCATTAATCCGAGCTCCAGGGTCTGTGTTGAGACCAGCTTGAGTCCACCATTAGTGCCAACAGCCAGCGTGACAATCTGATTATCCGGCATCAGCAAGTGGCGGGGCATCCCACTGGCATCCCGACGCACCTTCAGGGAGTTGCCGTTGTTGTCCATCACCTCGGTGACATCGTTATCGCTGCTATAGGTGAAATTGTACAAGTATTCCCCGGTAACGAGGCTCAGAGTGTACTGGTGAATCCCATCAGCATTGAAGACATACAGCTCCTGTTCTCCTGGAGATGCAGCTTCATATTGGTTAAAGGAATTAAGAATGGGCCTGTTTTTACTGACAGCCCTAATGCGGATATTTCCGAGATCAGCTATGTAGATGGTACCATCTGGGGCCACAGCTAAGGAAGATGGTGAATTTAAGATGGCATCAGTGGCATACCCATCATCCCCAGCATAGCAATTACAGTTGACATCATTTTTGCAATCACAGTCTGAAGCTGCCCCTGCAAGAAGGCATATTTCTCCATTGGTAGTTACCTGGCGTAGCCGATTAATTTTTTTTTCATCTGTCTCACTGATGTAAAGAACTCCTGTGTGTGAGATGGCAATGGCACTGGCTGATTCAAGTGCAGAATGAATAGCCAGTTTGCTAAGAGAGTAGTCTATACCAGGAACCTGGCAGTGCATGGGGCGTCCAGCAATAATGCTAACTTGATGGTTTTCTGTGATCCGTAAAATAACATTGTTCTCTAGGACATAAAGGGAGTTGTCCATGGGATTGACAGCGAGATCAGTAGGCCACTCCAGCCGTACCTATGAGTTGCACAAATTATTACTGTAAAACTCGAAACTGAAAAGTACACTCCTAGTGTTCAAAATTCCACGTGTAACAACAGTAAATTAGTGAGGGGTTTACCAGCGTAAATCATGAAACCGAGTCATGAACGGCAACTATTTCAAACAATGATTTTGTTTTTTGGAAACATTAAAGCTACGTGCAGTTGTAACTTTGGCTAATTGTGTTTCTGTGCAAGAATGAATGCTACATTGTGGAAGCTCTACAATAATTACAGAAAAACAGGCAATTAAGACAATAACTCCCATTATCTCAACCTTATCTCTCTATAGTTGCATAAATAAACTGTGTTAGCCACAGTAAAAAGGATGGTTCACCCATTTCAGTAACGAATCAAATACGTTATCATCTCGTGCTGCACAATGTATTTCTTAAGTAGCCAGGCAGTCATCCAAAATAGATGCCCATCTCTTCTAAGGCAGAGAAGAAAATGAAAGCAGTAAGAATCTACCTGGGTGACATCCATGCTGGAATCACAGCTGAGAGGTCGAACAGCAGTTAGGTCATTGGAGCCCAGCAGGGTTGAAATAATTCCGTTCTGATCCACTTTTCTAATCATAGTGGCATCAACAAAATACATGAGTCCATACTTATCCACTGCAATTCCTGCAAATATAAAACCCAGGCATCAGGGCAGCAGTGAGGCTCCTGGCTTCAAGGCAGGCTTTGTCTTGTTTAGAAGATGGTGAAATTTGTTCACTTCCCCTGTTCCTTTCTCCCTCCCAACCTGAGCACAGGTCCTGGAACCCTCCAACAACCCATAGCTCTGCCAAAGAAATGGCATCAAGCAGGTTTATCCTTCAGGGCTTTGAAGAAAACCACAGAAATCCCCAAACAAACCAAAGACCCAGCAGAATGCATCAGCTTATTTCTTGATCCAAACTCTCTATGATATATTAAATAAACCAAATTAAAAAATTGTCTCCCAATTTTACTCAGAAATTTGAGGCATTGCTTTCTTCATCTGAAGGATGCAATGAGGATGAAGAATTTTTAAAAGCCTTTAAAAATACCTTCAAATTTTTTGGAAAAAACAGGAGGACATTGTATTATTTCTGCATGTTTTTTTAAAATTCTTTGACCTGTTGCAGTAAAAAATACAGAAAGAACATCTGGTGTTTCCAGATGAAGACAAAGGGGTTGCCAGCCTAAAAAAAAAAAAAAAANTGCCTGTCACACTGTGAGTCCTTAGAGAGGAAAGGCACAGAATGAAAGGGTGCTCCCTCGGAGGAACAGACGGATGCTGCTGCCGGTTGGGAAGGAGGGCAGCCTTTTTCTCACTTGCCTTTCCTGCTTTGATTTGGTGCACTGCCTTGTCCATTTCTCAGGCTGAAAATAAAATATTGATCTAAAAAAAATTCTGTCTTCAAATGGTTGCAGTGCTGATCCTATTAGGCAGTGAGAGAAGATACAGCTTCATATTTTTAATTTCTATGTGTTAACTGAGACTACTTCCTATACAAAGAAACTGGACTTTCCATTTCTGTGTGCCTTTATGATCATCTAGTTATTTTTTTTGAAAAAACCCAAAGATGGGTTTCATCCTTACAATTAAGATGAAACAACAGAGAGAAAAAAAAGCCTTAAAAAGAAATACATCCCCAAGTCTCTATATCATCCTGAAAAAATTTTGTCAAAAATTAGAAACTGGAAAGGGCAAAAATCCTTTTATTTTTTTCTCTGACTCTGAAGAAAAAGGAGATACATAGAGGAACAACTCAGAGGAAAGCCACAGCAAGCAATTTCTCTCCCCAAAGACTGCATCTCAAACAATAATCAGTTTCCCAGTTTACACGCTTGCCTCTCGGAGTGAGCGGTACCCTGCTAATTTGTGTTCTGTTCTCCTTTTGCAGCACTCAGTGTCGGGGTAATAAAGTTTGCTTTAACTAAACAAAGCACGAACACTTGCCAATCCACTGTAATTAAAGCCCAGAATAAAAATCACCGAGCAAGGAGTGATTTAATTGCCAGATAATTATTCCCACATCCAGCCTAGCTGCACGCAGTCATTTTCTCCAGCTTCTTTTCCTCCTTTACCTCGAGGGCTCATTAGGGTTGCGTCCACTGCCTTCCCTCCATCCCCACATCTGGCTTCATCAAAGGGCAGGCACTGCTCTCCTGTCCCTGCCACCACTTCAGAGTTACCAGCAAGGTCCTTGGTGCCCGTGAGGGACTTGACTTTGTATATCCGTCGGCTATTGGTGTCCGACACGTAGAGGGAGCCTGAAACAGGGTCCACGGCCAGATAGTATTTATGAGCGGGATTGTTGCTTTAGAGAAAAAGAAAGCATAAAACAGAAACAGCTGAGCAGTCTAGAAACTTCACAGGCTTTCAGAGCTTGGATACTCATCAGGCACAGAAAGATGTGGAAAGAAAGTCTGACACCTTCGCACAGAGGTGAGGTGTGAAGGACCATCACCTGAGGACCTGACTTGATTAGGGCCTGGTCAGTGTACAGAGGGATTGTAATTTTAAATCTCACTCATCCTTCTACACTGAACCTTGCACAGCAGAGCCCAATAAGCCAGAGCTGCACAGCAGTCTTTCCTCTTGATCTCTTTAGCTCTTTAGATCTGCTCCAGGTCAATTCTCTCTGGCTTATCTGTTTCCCCCCTTCCCACTACCTTGTTTAACTTCCTTTGGAAGCAGAAGTCATAGGAGTAAGATCAAAGAATCAGCTTCTGAGTTGCTTAGATTACGCCACAAGATTCGTGAGGTCTTGTATAAATAGGAGGCAGAGGCATAACAAATTTATTTCTAAAGCAAATTTGTTCTCATTCATTCTTCTCAAGAATCTTATTTACAGCAGATGAAGTTGGTTATATAACTAACATCAGAGACCCCAAGTGTCTGACTTTAACTCCAAACCTTCTGTTATTGAAAAACTGGTCCTCAGTTTGTGATTGGAATGGGCGCTCATATGGAAAGCTACTTCTCTTCTGAAATATATGTTTTTTGACAGCTTGTCACATTTTGGAACTACTTTAGCAAATCATCTGCAAATTGAGAAATGTCAATCTTCACAATATATATACATTCACACACACAGAACTGCAGTGCAGAAATATTTTCAAAATCTTGCCTGGCTAGTTTTACTCAGTTTATTTGGATTTTAAGCATGATGTGAATTTTCCAGCCTTTGGAGCCTATGGGTGAGCGTAAATAAGGTCAATGGTGGTTTCAAAGCATAGAAGACAAATGAAGACAGGAAGCAAAAAAATGAAGGTTACTTACCAGTAACCAGAGATATTTGCCTCCAAATATCCACACTCCTAGTTTCACGTGGCAAAAGTGCCCATCTCCAAGAGTGAGGATATACAGAGGTAAGTTATGATGGACAAAAGCCATTTCTTGATCAGAATCGCTGAAACTATAATAAAGCCACTTTCGGCAGATGGATCCATCGGCACACCAAGGTAACCGTGGTCATGTGGTCATGACCAGATTTGGAGGAATGAAGAGGCCCCAAAATATCACTTTCTACAGTTATTTTCCTCTATGCCAGTCTTGGACATGCCATGGGTTTAGGTCAATAATGGTTTGTTCTACGACTGTAGAAAGCAGGAAGGAGATTGGTTTGATCGCAATTCAGTAGGCAGAGGCAATACCATCTGCTGAAGTCTAGGAGTGTAGAAATTAGAGATGAAGAAATACAATAAACAAAAAAATACTTGGCAGGTTTATTTCATGCATGGATCTCAAAGTACTTTAAAAAGATGGGTGTAGCACCCATTTTACAGAGGAGGAAACTGAGGCACAGAGAGGTTAAGTGGTGTAGACAAAGTTATGCAGGGAAACTAGTGACATGCTTGAGATTAGAGCACAATCTCATTATTCCCCAGGTTCCTCTCCTTATCTTCAGCAGCAGACTGCACCTCTTCACTACGCCCTTATCACATTCCTTCTCATCCCTCCAAAATAATGCTCAATCTTTTCTGCAACACAGAAAAATAGTTCTTTCCACTTTAGAGATTCCTCCGGTCTCTCAGGTATCTGAGCCATACAAACACCTGCACGTTTGTCATTGCTTTGGAACTCTGCTCTGTTCTCCCACCACGCTTCCCCCTCACACTGAAGGACGCACTCTGCTGTGGCACTGGCATTGTGCTGTACTTCACAAATACACCCATACTTAGCTCAAGGCTGCCCTGCAGCTGGTGCCTCTTGCATGGCCCTTGTGAAACAAGGCACACTCCGCTCCCCTGGCCAAACTGGGACCTGAGGCAGGCACAGACAGGAGCTGGGCACAGACTGGAGCTGGGCACAGACACTGCTGCTTGCACTGGAAGTGAGGGCTGGACTCAGTGGTGAGAGCTGCTCACACAGTGCCCAGGGGAGCAGCAGCCACCCTGCAGGAATGGAAGGGTCTCTCTTGTTTTCACACATGATTTTGCCAGCCTGTGCCCACCCCTGCCTCCCCTCTGCCCTCAGCCAGCCCTAGGTGTGCCCTGCTGCTACCAGGATGGGATAAGAAATGAGTCAGGGGAAAGAGCAATGGCAGAACATGGGCTTATTTCCCTCTCCTCTCCTGCAGACATGGTGCATCCATGGAGCTCACCCTGCCTTTCTCCTCTGGAGTCTCCCCCAGGGCAGCTGTGCCAGGGAGTCAGTCACAAGCTTCAGTTCCAGATCAGAGAGCAGCTCACTGGAGCTGCAGACCTGTTCCATACGCCTTCCCTCCTTCCTGAGCTAGGTAAGGGAACAGAGAGTAGAAGACTCTACGCAAATTTTTGAGGGAATTTGGCAGAAAATGACTGCTGGAAGGTAACATGCACTCACTGTGCTCCCAAAGAATCGATGAGACTATTACCTCAAACAGGGATTTGTTTTGTAAATGAGTACTCACTATTTCTCAAACTGGCATATGAGCAATTAAAGACCTCTGCCTCTCTTTTCTCCGCACCGTTGTAATCTTTCACTTGCATCATGGGAGGCCAAGGATTGTACCTTGTTCTAAAAGATTTTCCGTGGCATTCAGCGTTGCTCAGAGGCCTCTGCCAATAATGTCTGTGCCTCCAGGCCCGTGAGTGAATGTGTGGTCACCACCACCTGCAGCCTCACTCTGCTCTCTGAGGGAGCCTGGGGTCTGGCAGCAAGTGCAGCTCGTTCTCCCTGTTCTCACAGGTGCATCAAATTCTTTTTCAACAACAGCTTTTCTTTAAATTTAACCAAAAGAGAAGCTGTCCAGAGCAAATCTCTAAGCAGCTGGAAAACAAACTAGGCTTAGTTGAAGCAAAGGAGGAGCCTCCAGCATCACCAATAATCATTAGCAAATTGTGAATTAATTCATCCAGATGAGAATATTTAAGGGTGTTACACTTACTATGCCAAAATATGTTGTTAAGGGGAAATGATCCTGTTTAGTCCAGACCATCTATTGCATCAACTTGTATCACAGGAATGGAAAGTATGGTTTTAAAAGGGTAATGCACAGGACACTATGAAACAGTTTACAAGAGCTGTTCTTGTTCTTGCCCTTGATTTCCTCCAGGGTGAACATCCTCCCTGTCCCAGGTGTGGCATGAAAGGATGCACAAGTGTTTCCTATGCTGTAGCCATCCAGAAGGCCTGGTGCTTTCTTCCTAACATCCAGGAAAGTTATGCCTCCCTCCTGAGTCTCACGGGGACTGCATCTAGTGGTTGCACACAGCCAGCCCCACAGGCTGGCTATTAAATGTGTGTGACAAAAGAAATATAAACTAAATTATGGCGAAGGACAGCGGGTTCAGGAAATCATTAATGACCAGAAAATGAGTTTTTGACCTATATGCAGTCATTAGTGCTTTTGTGAACCTTTCTGGCATTTGTGAAAATGCTGTTGTAGTTTACCTTGACCATTTAGACCAATTATAGACAGCAGGGAGAGGTGTTTATCTAGAATTTAGCTTGGGGTTCATTATACTTGCATTCTACTAGAAATTTCTAATTACTGTCAGAACTTATTGGCTGCTTTTTGACTGCATTTCATAATTGCTAATGCTTATCATATTCATAACACACAATTAGCACATAAAAATGTTTCTATATATGGTACATGAAGAACATAACATTACACAAGAAGCACAACACAAAAAGCAAACACAATGAAGCAAACAAACCATATCAAATTATATGGGAAAGAGCTCATGTCTTACCTATGTTTAAACTCTTTATTTCTTTATAGAAAGGGAACAGAAGAAAAAAGAACAAACAGTTAGCTGAAGAATAGATGGTAAAGCAAACATAGTATTTGTTTTATTTTACAAAAGGACACAGGAGAAGATATCTCTTTTCAGCACTAGCCTTAGCTTAGTTTACAGATGAAGAGTGACTGGGAGGGATAGAGCTGCAAGCTAATTCCCTATAGGATACCCCTGCCCCCACCCCCCTCCCCTCATATTTAGGAAACTTTCTGGACCACTGAAAGAATTTTCACATGGAAATACGTGTAGCTTGGGGGCTAGGAGTGAGAGAAAGTAGCGGTTCTCTGAATATAGAACTGGGCAGTGGGGGAATCACCGGGTTTAGGATATTGTCTGCCAGTTGGAGGCAACCTCTTTAATCAAAATAGTTTTCCAACAGGCTATTTCTAGACAAATTTTTACTATGCAGTTTGTTTTTCTCTCCTCCCAGTCTCTAACATAATTGCTTAAAGCAAGCTCGGATGCTCCTCGGTATCTGTTTAAGCCTATCAAAGCCAATGTTAGGGTAAAAAAGCCCCTTCTAAGTGAGCAGTAAGGTAGTGTACAATGGGAGATAAACAGCATTAACTGATCCACAGCTTACTGCCCAGACACAAAGCCAAAGGAAAAGTGCTCTCAACTTCCCACAGGAAAATTAACACGTTCTCCACTCACACAGCATTTCACTGTGCTGATGTTATTTCCGTTTAGGAATATGCACTGAACAGAGCAAAGAGGTTTGTGACTCCTGAGCTGCAGCACTCCAGGCACAGCCCCCCACTTGCAGCCCCAGCGTAAAGCCCAACATGCAACGCTGGAGTCCAAATTCCTGCTGGCCTATCCAACCAGGCACCTTCACAAAGGACAGTGCGAAAGAAATATGCACATTGGGATATTCTGATGCATCGAGGCACTCGAGATTTATAGGGGCTTACGTGAAACCAAAATTACATCAGCTGTGAAATCTAAACAAAGCGATGTATTTGGTTTGTAATACTCGTGGATGTACTGGTTGCAACATAATCCAAACTACTTGATAGGAGCTGAAGACTGCTCTCATTCACACTTAAATGGCTCAAATCTTCAAACTCTTACCCATGTAACTCATGCAGATTTCAGGATGAGCAATGAATCACAATTACTGCTATAGATTATGTTTGCTGGAATGGACCTGAATTCCCTTTAGAGGAACGGGGGGTAAAAGACATCATAATGTAATCCTAAAGCCTGTAAATCCTAAAAATCTGTATGTCGAGTCCTTTGCAGCTGTCCAACAGCCCTCACAATGCATTAGCTTCATTGTTAATTGCTTCTAGTTGTAACAGAAGCTAAAGACACTACACTGGGGAAAACAGACTTTGATAAAGGAGAAAGTGGACAACAGCAGATAGAAGTCCATCTTCTATTTCTTTACTGATGCCCTTTCCAATTTTCCCTCACACATAATGAAAACCCAAGTTCCCTCTCAATCTCTCTCACAGAGAGAGAAAGCAAAGTACTCACACTAACACTGTTTTAAACTTTGAGGCAACATTTTCAAACATAAGGTGGGCTAGGAAACTGTCACTGGCTGATATTGGTAAGTGAGGTGCATAAAAGTACATTATAAGAAGTATCCTAATCTGAAAATGTTTCCCTTCCCCTATAAAGCTGTAGTCCTATTTACTAGAAAGCCAAAAACATCTGAACAACTTAGAAAAAAATAATTAGCATTTTCTATATAATGCAGAGTTATAGTGCATATTGATATAAATATTTATAGCAGGTCACACTTCCATGCCAGCTACCTTCTGTGGTTTAAACTGAGCTGCTAGCAGAAAGCACTGGATGATCCATGACTTTTTAAAAAAAAATATAATGAGGCAGCCTGATGGTGTATGAGGTAGGTGTCAGAGAGTGATTTCAGAGTTGAATTGGCCTGAATCAGATCTCTTTTCTTTTCTATAGAATCAGAATTCACAATAGTGACATCAACAGAATGACATGAATGGAAGAGAGGTGTAAAATAGAGCTAGGCCTCCTATTCTTTAACAGTCCAATCATTTTGCACCTTTTCCCACTAATTAAAACCTAAACTTACAGTGGAAGCAGAGGAATTGGTTATTGGTCATAGCATTATAAAAAGACTTGTGACCTAAATTCACTCAATGTACTTTGCAGCGATATCCAATTTCCAGGAGCACCAATGCTGCTGCCTGAGCAGGCTCCAGGAGGGTCAGCAGACACCCAGGGCACGCTATTTTTCCTCATTTTTTCTGCAAATACTCAGTAGTGCTCTAAGTATAAGGTCCAGTTACATGAGTCAGGGTTTGAAGCAATAGCTCTTGCCTCTCCTAGAAGAATGAAAAAAGGAGATGGAACAGAAATGGGTGAAGTGGTACACTCTACACTCGTGCCTTGCCTATTAAGTGATCAAATCTTGAGGTTGGAGGGGGGCACGGGACAGGGGGAAAGAGTTACAATCTTAAAAAGAATTCTGATGATGCAAAATGACTCTGTATGTCAACCTGAACTGCACTTGTCAACCTATAGAAATAGACTCTCACAAGCATGGAAAAGAAATGTGAAAGTGGATCTCAAAACCACTGGCAGGAGAACCTTCCCTCTGACCTCATGAGACTGTTACACCTTTGCCTGTCACTGTGGCTCAGTACCCAAGGGCAGTCAGTTCCAGAGTTTTCAAACAAAGCTAAAAGGTGCACTGAGGGAGGACTGAATCAGTGATCACTAATGAGACAGAAAGAGATGGTTTGTACTTTCTGTACAAGTTCATTTGTACTCTTAAGTCCTCCACTTTAGTCACTGGTAAGTTACAGACTTTGAGCTATGCATTTCTGTGCCCCATTTCTCCACTGGAATTTAAATAGGTTGAAAGTGACAATGTTTTTCAAAATTATAAAAAGTAATGGTAAAGGCTGATTCGAGCACAGGCTCCAGAAGCGAAGCGCTGAGGTGAAGCCTTACCTCAGCTCCAGTATGCTAGTGACATTCCTGGAGGGGAAGATACGCCGAATATAGTTAAAATCCCCGACAAAGAGACTTCCATCAATACCCACTGCCAGTGCTACAGGGGCCAAGAGCTTATTTCCTTCTGCCAGGCCATTGCAGCTCGGACAGGATATGCTTCTGCGGCGCCCGTTCCCCATAATGCTGGTTATCACAGCCGGCTGCTGAGTGAGAAACTGATTTTCTCCGTTGCCTTTGTGCAATATACCTAAGGACAGAGAGGAGAAGAAGTGGTTATTACCACCATCCATTGCAGGGGACTTCAGGCTGTTTTCTTTTCAACAGCTGCTTTTAAGGACTGTACGTTGAAACGACTCCCACGTTTGGTTTTTCAACGGTGCAAAAAGAGCAGAAGGATTTTGCAGGAGTAAAAATAAAGGTGTAATGAAGATTCAGTGTTAAAACCCACACACATACACAACCACAGACCCAAACCAACACCCAGAGTCCTCTGGTATTCATCATGAAAGAAAGCCCTGCCACACAGCTCTGGCCTGGGACTGTGGTTTAGATGGTTTCTGAGTGGGTGGAGAAGAGCTGTTCCTTATTTGTGTCTCACTCCAGCTTCCTGTATCATGTTTTGTTTGGAATTCTGTGCCAACCTTACTGTTCTCTTTCCACCTCTCAGTCTTTCACACTTTTTTAATGGAAAATGAAAAATGAGAAATGCAGGCACCAGAGAAGATGATAGCACAGAAAATGAAAAGACAGGAGAAAGATGAAACTCCCAGAAGGGCTGCTAAGGATCAGTGATAAAAGGCAAGAGGGAAGCTGGTGGTACAGATCTCTATAAGGCTTCAAGAAAATACCTTCAAGATAGGATTTATTTTCAAAATATTTGTTCGAAGAGCAGACCCCTGCTCCAAGAAGGGAGTGTATTTTCTGACAGTGTGACCATATTCTGTGTCATCAAAAACTGTGGAGATCTGGCTGGAAACCATCAGCCTCATGTTCTTGTGGAAATAAAATTGTATGACCCTAACATAACTGGCTCCCCACTGGTGGCAACACTCGCTGTTGGCATGTACTACCCAAATGGGGAAGTGAGTTCAAATAGCCTGATCTTGCCAATTCTGAACAATACTTTAGATTTATTAAGCAGAAATACACTTTGTTATTTGGTAACGATCAGCAGGAAGGCTGCAAACAACACTTTGCAGGGAACAAATAAAATGTATGCTGAGCATTCAGCTCCCAGAGAGTTGTTGGTAAAATATGAAGATCATGAAGATTCAGCTTAGGATATGGAAAGACAAAAAAGGTGAGCAAAAAACAAAGAGATGACTAATGAGAAAGACAAAGGAGACTCAGTATCTTGTCCCAGACTCACACTCCTTGTAAGCTCCATCTCAGGTTAGGGGGGAAAAGAGGTCAAGCAGAAGGAACCAGGAACAGATGTAGTTAACATGAGAAAAACAGGGAACACAGAAAGATATTACAGGGGAATAAATGAAAAACAGAATAGAGGATAAAGATTAGGACTTCAAGAAATCCATGCTGTGCGGAACAGTAAAAAATGTGTTGAAATTCTACAAAAATTTTCTGACAACTGAAATATGTCTCATACCTTACCGAGCTAAAGATGAAACAGAAAGAGTGGAGAAATTGGATTTTTAGAAGTGTAAATATATTGCAAATAAAAAGTGTTCACAGAGAAAACTCCATACAGGACAGCAAAAACCTGGAATGAACTAACTCACCACTCTTGACATTTAATACATGATGTTTATCCAGAGACCATCCTCCTAAGTTTGAAGGATCCAGCTCAAATCCTTGCAGCAGTGCTGTCCTCTTCTCCCATAAAATGAGACTGGGGCAAGTCTCATATTCAAAACCCACAGACACTGAAATAAAATAAAATCTAATATACTTGCTGAACATACACTGAATTAGATGTCCAGAGCACATTCAAATCATTGAGCATTCCAGTCCCCCAGCCCCCTCAAGAAGATGGAGTGATTATATTCCTCACTTTTATTCTACAATATTATATTCAGATCTTCATTCACATGTACTCTGCAGGGATCTGATCACTTCTATTTTAATAGCTCACACTGGGAAGTGATGGGTTTGGTGAGAGGAGAGTGAGAAATAAAATTTTTAAAATACAGTAAAATTATACTAAATAATTAAAAATATCAGATAACAGGACAAGATAAATTCTTAATTTCCCAGATGTTCACGGCATTTATTTAGTGCATTCACTATATATACCATATACCAAAGGGCAGTGAAAACTTTGTGTGCATTTAAGCACAATTGCACTGTAAGCATTACACAGGAAAGCAATATCCCATGCAATAACGTAAGAAAGAAAAGCTTTAGCGAAGAATTCAGAAAATATAGAAAATAACTAAGATTTTTTTAAAAAAAGCTGTTCTTTTCACACTGGCACAGCTCTGATGCTCATTTTTAACACCGTTGTATCAAAATTATTCAGATATTCAATGAAAACTGAAAAATACTATGATGATCACTCTTTTTCCCACCCACTAGAACCAAGCTAACTAAAAATAGCTGTAGAACTACAAGACTGAACAGCATTAGAGGAACAACATTTTCATTTCAGATGTGTTATACCACAAGAGACTACAACAAGGGCATGTGTGAAAACCCAAATGCACTGCAGACTGCCAGCCAGTCCAGCACGAGGATCATTTTATAACTAAAGAAAATAAAATAGTAAGGATGGATTAGGCTTCACCTAAGTTCCTGTGCTCAGTTTTTCCTATTGCCTGGTCTAAACCGTCTAAGTCAGGTCAGGAAACCCAGGTATGCTGATAGAGTTTAGACCCTCTGAATATGATCTTTAATGTGCAAAAGAACCGTAATACAAAGACCAATTGTGTCAGGGAGACAAGAACGGTTCAGTCCATATTTGCTCCTCCATAAGGAAGTTTGCAGTCTTTTATTTAGAATTACAGGTCTCACTAGGAAAGTTTTGGAGCTTGTACATGCTGACTTACCTACAGCATCTGACAACCCATAAACCTTCTGACCATAGGCATCTGTTTTGTCCCAGATAAATGTATATGCCAAGTTGGGAGATGCCTGAAATGATTTCTGGAACAAATGCCCTTCTACTGCTACCATCAAATGAACTTTGATCAGATTCAGTGGCACAAGTGTCTGAGTCATGATGATCTTCAGTAGGGATTTGTATCCAGCAGTGCGGGAACTCAGGTAGCTGAGCTTTATACTGGAGCCAGGGATCTCAATTTCTTCATGAAGAACCTGGATAGGAAAGAGAGCAAACGTTTTATATTAATGATTTTTTCTTAATATATCACCTTGTGTGTTCTTATGAACTGAAGTCTTTCTATCACTGGGAGCGGATGTCCTCAAACCAACATAGTTCAGCTGACATTTCTGACAAATAATTATTTGGTGTCTGTGTACACATCTTTTTAAGAGCCCACTGCAGCAAAAAGGGCAGATAAGCACAAGCATTTTTATTGCAAGTTATATGCAAGGGAAACATAAGAAATATCATAGGAACCCACAACTTCCACTGAGAGTTTAAAGCCTAACTGAATGCAGCAGTGAAAAAATAGAACCAATAGAGCTTTCCTTTGTCCCCAGTAAGAAATAAGGAAATGTGGTCTGTGGTCAGCACCACATGGCAAGCCTTTGCAAAATCCTCCTGAAACACCTAAGCTGGCAATTGAAATACACAGATATACTTGATATGTTGCATGATAACGGGAGGGTGCAAGGTAGTCGAAGATAAATGTGTCTGGGTGACATAAACCTGGGATATCTCCTGCAGCCCTCATGAGAAAACCTGGTACCCACCAGAACGAATGCAGCTCTGCAGAGACGTTTGCTGCAGCAATTGCAGGGGACACGTGGTGGCCCTGTGCTCAGGTCAGAACTGTCACCTGACCACTGATTTCTGCACCCTTTTCACTCATGCTGCTCTTACCTGGGTTTCTGGCACAATGGGATTGCGGCTGGGAGCGTCACTGAAGAAGGTTGAAAGTGGTGATGAAATGATGACGGGGTCAGGACGGACAAACCCGCTGAGATCGCAGCTGGGAATGGAGTTCTCCTCTGTCTTCATCACAAGTGTGTCCATGGCATAGAAGCTGTTCCATGGCAGCCACACTGTCCTTTCCTGGCTCATAAACGGGGCCCGTTCAAAGTGCAGCGTCAGCGATGCTCCACCATTTGCAACCAAGTCAAACCTAGAAAAGTGTGGCCTTTAGAAGGGACAAGACTGAGTAATTCCAGTAATAACATTCCTGGCTAATGAGACAGGTATAGAGGCATACCAACAGTGATGGGTATTTGTCTGGTTTCAGCTGGGATAAAGTTAATTGTTGTCCTAGTAGCTGGCAGAGTGCTGAGTTTTGGATTCAGGATGAGAATAATGTTGGTAACACAGGGATGCTTTTATTATTGCACAGCAGTGCTTACACAGAGTCAGGTCTTTCCTCCTCACCCCACCACACCAGGGAGGAGAATGGAGCTGGGAGGGGACACAGCTGGGACAGCTGACCCCAACTAAGGGATATCCCAGATCATACGGTGCCATTCTCATTATATAAACTAGCGGGAAAGCTGCTCAGAATCTGGCTGGGAATTCCTTTATCTTTTTGTCATTTTCCTTTTCAGTGCAGTTTTTATAATTATTATTTCAGTTATTAAGCTGTTTTTATCTCAACGCAAGAGTTTTCTCACTTTTACCGTTGTGATTCTCTCCCCACACCACCGGAGGCGGGGAGAGTGAGCAGACCATGATTATGTTTTAAATGTCATGGTTCCAATGATCAATAATGGGATGTGAACCTCTGGCAACTGAACAGCTGAAAACCAGCCAAGACAAGCAACGATTTGAAGTCACCTGGACAAAGCTCACTGCAATAATATTATAAATTCTGTATTAAATAATTAAAAAAATACCCAACAAACAAACCACCACATTCACTATTACAAGTCACCTTTATACAGAAACAGCAGAGAAGCCAGGTTCATTCTGAGCTGGACACTGAATTATCTCTTTCCTAAAAGATCCTGTCCATCAAACATAGAATGTGACACATGGCAGTAAGAGAATAGTGATGAGAAGTGTCCTACAAGTAAGAATTCCTGTTCCCAAGATAACTGATCCACCATTTTTCAGAGAAATTAGGTGTTTACTCCCAACCCCCTACACAATCACAGCAGTAACGTGGAGCTGCACAGGCATTTGAAATCTGGCCTAAACGAGAAATGCTTCCAGGTTGTTCTGACAGCAGAAACAGGTATCAGTTGTTCTATGTAAATGCTGGCAATGTAACAAATTACTCAATGACTTCAGTAATCTATTCAGATTTAAATATAGTTCAGCTCACCACTTACTGCAATTTTAAACCACTGAAATCAACATTATACTTTTGTTATAACAGATTCTGGAAAACGTGGAACTTAAATACTCCCTATAGTTCAGCTGACTCATATTAATTATTTTAATTCCATTGTTTTAATGCAAGATCAAGATAAAATGGCAAATGTTTACAATGCCTGTGTCAGATAGACTATTCTAGTTACCACAGCCAGTAAACCAGATAAACCATGACACATTGACTTTTGTTTATCTGAATTTGTGTGCATTTCAAATAAGGTGATACAAGGGGGGAAAAGCACTTTTTTGCACAGCAGGAAATTGTCTAAATATATTCAATTAGAATCTTTTGATTACATTCTACCCTGAAGAAACTCAAAAGAGAGTGTATCTTCAAAAGCAAAGAGAAGCAGAAAGGAAATTTTAACAAACTGTACTATTCTATAATGATGCTTTCTTTTTTCCTAGAAGTGTTAGCCTGCACTGCATTTTAAAATAAAATATTTCTTGTCTCAGCTGGATATTGCTGTAGCCCACAAATGTTTTCACAGACACAGAGCAATTTATTTGAAAGGAGTCTGCCTGCTAACACGTCATTATCAGAAGTCAGCCTGTTCGTATTTACATGCAGTTAGTATTCAAAATGCCGTGTGAAAAATTACTTTTGTGTTTACTTAATAGCTCTTTGCCCTGGGAGGAAGGCAATGCCTGGTACCACATGGTTCCATTAGATCACACCATCTGTTAATCTGCAAAGACACTCCGTGGCAAGCAGGGAGGGGCTCAGTGGAGCAGGGACACTCACGTGCCATCCTGGCGAGTGATGGTGTAGCCGTACTTTGGATACTTGACAAACGACACGTTGACCCCAACTAGAGGAGTCCCATCTGTAGTCACCACTTGGCCTCTTATGAGAGACACGAGACTGAAAAAGAAGGAGAATTAAAGGTATTAAAGCTAATTACAAAAGCGAAGTTATGTTGTTTGTAAGTGAAGCAGTGGAACACTTGTACCTCATTTACTCTAAATCCAGTTTACTCCAAAGGGTTTTAGGATACTGAGGAACCACAATATTGCCCAGCTCCCTCTATTCACCTAAATCAAGAAACTGCTCATCCATGCAGTGAGAAGTGTACACAGAACTGCAGTCAGTGCTTTCCTTGCCTAACAAGGGTTTGCCTCATTGTCTAACGAGGCCGTGCAGAGTACAAGGCTCCCTCATATTCGGACAGGCCAAAGCTGTGCCCCTGCAGCCACACTGAAACTCCAAAACCTCCCTGGGGGGCACAGTACCATGCCTGTGGGTGCCTAACACACTTGAAAAAACATGGTGCAATGCCACGTCTCTGTTTTATACGACCAATTCTTCACATCAAGGTTCAAATTCCCTCATCTTACAGAATGACTGAAGTTTGTACACTGCATTCTGGCCTGATTTGGAACCCTCGCTTGCACTTTGCCAAGAGGAGGATTTGGTTTAAAGTCCAGCTTTATGCACAGGCAAGACAAAGCGTTTCTTTGGCCAGCAGGATAAGCGGCTTTGCTTAACCTAAGGGAGATGAAGATGAGCTATTCCTCTAAGAGGCACAGTCAGTTTTTTCTCTTTGGCAAGTGCTTTGCTGCTGCTAAGTGCACAGCGGGCACAAAGTGCTGCTGCTCCCAGCTGGAGAGGAGTTTCCAGCCCCTGGCTCCTTTCCCTTCCATCTTCCCTGTACCCTGAGAGAAGCAGACTGGGGAGGGGAGGAAGCTGCTTGGTAAAAGGAAAATGGAAAAGGAAAAGCTCCTTGTAGATGGCTTCCATTTCTACACTGGAAACGTGAAAACAGGAGAAGGTGACCTGGGAAACAGGGAGAGAGTAAAGTCCTCTTAACCCATAATCTCACGGGTTGTAAAATTGCACTTTGCTGTGGCCATGGGTGAAAACATTTCTATATTCACCAGTCTGTGCTTCCAGCATGAGCCACCAACTCTGCTCTCCAGAGAGACAGGGAGTGAAGAGCCCCTTCCAGCAGGGCTAGGGCTGCTCCCGAAGCTCAGCAGGCTCCGGGAACTGCACCCTGACCCAGGGATGTCCGGCCCCAGGCTGAGCTGGACGGGGGGGATGAACCTGGGCTGAGCTTTGCTGAACACTGACAAATTCTGGTGGGCTCTGGGAGGGCCCCTGGCAGAGAACAGCTCCTTTCATCAGTCATACCAGGGATTGTTTTCGGGTCTTTTCTGCTGACTCTGAGATGCTCAGGGGCTGCGATGTAGATTTCTAGCTGTATTATAGTGGATATTTAACAATTATTTTGTCTATTTTTATTCCAAACTGGGTGCAATATTTTCTTCAATATTACGTTAAAAAAATCTAATAAATAAAAATGAGCCATTTCTGTTACTCTTCTTTCAGGACTTTCAAGTGCTTCTTGACCCTTCAGGTCAAATTTTAATTTGCAAAATCAACATTTTGTAACAGAATACGGAATTTAATAGAAATTGAAACCTGTTGAGAAAAATCTGCTTGGGAACACATTCGACCAAGATAATTGTCTTGGCATTATTCATTTTGCTTGAATTATTTTGTGTGACAAACACACAGAAACAGTTGCAGGAAAAAGTCACTGAAGCTTCTCTAGGGAAACTGTGCAGAAAGTAGATTTAGAAAGAAATGGTCAGATGGCGGAAGGAAACTAATAATGCCCATGTCTTAATTTTTTCTACCTTCAATTTTAATATTTCAGGAAATAATTTGAATAAAAATATTTTAGTCAATAATATTCCCTTTTATTTCTAAAATGCTAAAATAAGGAACACAATGGATATTGAAATAAGCTAAAATGTAGCTGAAATCTGGATTTATAAGAAGGAATGTTTTGACTAATAGTCACACATACAACCACCTTTCTGTGGTAATCTTTTAAAAGTGTAACAAACAAATTGAACTGGCACAAGAATTACTTTTTTTTACCACAGAATTTAAATGTGTAAAAACACGTAGCTTTTTTGTTTCCTGAAAACTTCATTTCATCATGTTTCTGCACAGAAAATATTAGTGAAATTTAACTATTTTTGCAATCAATAAATCTTGTTATTTATTGCTTTAGCAGAGTAGGAAATAACTTTTTTTTCTTATACTAAGACTGGAAAAAAAACCCTACACCATTATTTTGTCCTACTTTTTCATGTCTTTCAGTGGAATGACAGACTGAGCTAAACAAACAGAGCTTACAAACATGGGAGCCACTTTTTGAGACTATGGCAGCTTCAGTATATGGAAAAGTTGGGAGTTGGGACTTTGTGGCACTTTTAAAAGACAAACCCATTAGCTTTAAAACTCACAATTTGACACTATACATTAGATTTGCCTAAAATTGGGACCAAAGATAGCTGAAATGTAGAAATCTCAAAAGCACCTTCAAAACTTAGAGGTGAGGGCCAATTTTAATGTCATTAATAGGTCATTTGCAAAGATATGTTAAAATCTGCAGTGTAGCTCAGATGAATAAAACAGAACTAAGACTCCTACCATGAGGAACCCTAAGAAAAAAAAAATCTAAAAGTTTCCAATGAGGTTTTCTTTTTTTAAAGGAGCCTCAGGATTGAAATGCTCAGCTCCTGTTTAGTCTAGAGCCCTAATTCATAGAATCGTGGAACAGGTTTGAAAGCAATCTGAAAGATCATTTTGTTCCAACCCCCTGCCATGGGCAGGGCCATTTTCCATTAGACCAGGTTGCTCCAAGCCCCGTCCAACCTGGCCTTAAACACCTCCAGGGATTTAAAAAACAAAAAATCACCATAAATTTAGGTGGAAACAGAAGAATTTTTTTGTATTTTTTTCTAACAACTCCGTGTTTGTATGCATGGAGTATTTTATAGAATAGCACAACATCTATATTACACAGGGTAGGCTCCACCAGGGGTTTCCTGATGGAATATGGAAATGACTGTGTGCAGCATGGGGGTGAGTACGACAGGGACCTGCCAGGTGTATCCAGGAACATTATGGTCCTCTTTTCACAGACAAATATTTAGGGACATGCTCTACATCACCCACTAAGCCTGTAATGGGATCGTGACTGAGAAAACAGTCTCCTGTAATGAAGTGCAATCTTTTGGGTGTTATCTCAAATGAAGCTCTTTCTTCAGTTTTAACTTTGGTGATATGAATGTAATTAGCATACTAATCAATTTCTTAGCATCTTTCCATGGAGACCTATTTATATAATATTGATAAATACCAATCTCCTTGTAAGCATATAATGGCATCAAATATCAATTAATTATGTGCTGGCTTTTAGATTCATTAGAAATATATAATTAATAATCTTAGGAAGAACAAGCATAGAAAAAGAAAAAAAATAAGAAGAAAAAGAAAACCTAGTCAGATGGACCAATGATACAAATAAAATGGTTTTATGTAAGGAATAAATAATAAAACTCCATAAATCAACGTATCTTTAAAATTATTTGAAATGCGATTCCATCACTGAAATTTGTGTTAATGGCACTACATTAAAAATTAACTGGGAACTAGTTTGCGTTTTGCCTTTTTCTAGACTGCAGTCTTTATAAAATATAAACCTCAGAAGCTTCTACTCAGTGGAAGAAATCTTCTTCTGGGCGTTGCCAAAATGTTAAAGCGCTAATAAAACACAAGAGTTATAAAATAAAGGCATCATAAACTGCAACAGCGTGGCCTCGGCGTGATCCACGCCTGAGATGAAGCACCTGAAAGCAGCACCTCCTGCTAAAACACGAACAAAATCGCTGGCAGGAATTTTCCCATGCAATGCAGCTGCACAGAGCGGGCGTCACAATCCCAGCTGCTACCTGCTGTTGAAGGGGTTTTCCCCGGGGATGATGTGAGTGCTGTCCTTCCCCACGAGGAGCTTGATGCGGTCGTAGAACGACTTCACGGCGGGAGCCGCGGCGTGGCTCTGCTGGATGATGTCCAGCGGGTCCCGCGAGCCGCGGCACAGGAGGCTGTTCTGGCAGGTGGCCTGCAGGCAGCAGTCTGGGTCCAGGCAGTCCACCAGGCCATCTGAAAGGCAACAGGCACTGAGATCCAGCACAGTGCTGTGGAGCAATAATCCCCGTGGAAAGCTTAAGGCACTGGGAAAAACCGTTCGAGCTCGCTCTTCGTACCGTCCCTATGCCCCAAACCTGGTAACTGAGTCAATAGTGCCACGAGGATGATGATCTTGAGCATGTTGCTTAAAAACCACTACAATTAACATAAACCAGTGTCAGATGAGAATAAATCCCAAAAAATCTGTAAAGGGCTGAAATTAGGCAAAAGGAAGTGGAAGCAATAAAGGATTTTTGTTTAGGTTATTTGCTTGTTTGGCTGGTTTGTTTTGGTTTTTTTTTGTCTTGAGAATTATGCTGTTTGATTTCATTTGTTCTGTTTGAGGAGCTGAGAGGAGATGGGGATGACAAAGTTATCATTAACTAAACAAAATACAAATTAGACTGCAGCCATTCTGGCAGTTCCTAGGGAAGGGCTGCTGGAGCTCCCACCTCCCGTGGATACCCGGCTCACATCTTGTGTGCATGCTTGGATAAGGAAGGATCAGTCACAAAGCTGGTGGCTTCAGTCATCATATTACAGATTAGGTTGTCCATCAAGAATATTTAAGATGTATTTTTAAGAAAAAATAGAATTTTAACACCAGAAATTAAAAGAGAATCAAGGGGGAGATCAATCTCTATACTCAGTAAATAACAACTATTTTTAGCACATATAGTGATGATTCTATCATCATGTCTTCCTTTGGCATAATCATTTAACTGAAATATGTTCTCTCAATGGACTTCTACCATGATTTAGAAATTAAGAACCATTTGCTTTAAAATATTGTCATCTCTGACAATTTAGAAACATTTGTTCATCTACTCTGGCAAGAATCAGGAGTTCAATCTGCAATCTACTTATGTCTGTAAACCTTCAGAGACTTCTCAAGCTGTATCAACCTGATTTTTGAATACAAATATGGCCTGGCCATACACTTAATATCATACACAAGAGAGAGCATTCCAGTCGAGAAGCAGACAAAAGTACCTTAGATTAAGATCATGATTCATGCATTTTCAAGATTTTCAAGTGCACAACAGACCAGCACAGTGATAACTGGAAAAACAACAACCCAAAGCAAAAAAACCAATCTAAAACTATAAAAAGCTTTCTTATTTTACAATTAGCCTTGTATTTCCAACCCATTGTGCGTGCCTGAAACGACTGTGCCTGACCTGACTTAAAAATAAAATTGCCGAGGTATGCTGACAATGTTTCATTCAGGCCTCTAAGGAGATTTAAGTCAGACAAACTACCTTGTTGTTGTGAGAGCTGTATGTTGCTTTAAGGTCACTCGCCTATTCACATTAAGAGCTCCATTCATCTTGAAATCCTCTCCAACGTGGCTGTAGGAACTTTCTGTTTTGCTACAGTGCATTTTCTACCCACTTTATGTAATCATTCTAAGGACATCGTTAGCTTCAGGGTATAACTCGAGGCAGTTTTCCTATTAAGCTCTGAGAACTTCTCAGCATCCTGCATCCTTTCTCAGTCTGTGAGACCTCTGCAGCAACGAACTGAGATTTGCCCACTGTTTAGTCCACTCAGTCCTGTTACTCAGAGGACCACCAGGCAAGGAAATCCTATCAACACACCAGAAATATCAGAGGCAAACCACAGGATATAAATTACTGCCTCTGACAAATTTACATTTACCTATTCGAGCTGCATCATATTTTGGCTATACCTGTTATTAGAGGTGAGCATAAGTTCTGCCTGTACGACCTCATCATGCAGCAGATTATGGGATGCTATAGCCAAACTCTTGTGATGACACCATGAACTTGGAATGGGCATATCAATCCCTCAGGCTCCTGTCAGTCATGCGAATCACATCTTTATGCTCACGAGCCCCCACGGATATTGTCTGACATTGCAATCTTCAGTAAATTACCCTGCCACTGCCAATCTCACCGTTATCTCACAAACAATCAAGCAGGCAATCAAACAGCTCTGAATTGCCAGTTCAGGACCTGGGAGGCTGGAAACATCTCCATTCAGCAGCAGGGAGAAACCTGCCTGTGATCCCTTCCAGGTAAGAAGGTTTTGCTGCAGTTCTGTGAAGTCAGACTCAGATGCTTTCAGATGCTTACAACAATATTTAGAAAAGACAGGCATAGAGCATAAGACAATTTAATTTTTAGAACATTATTACTAATACAGGTATATCCCCCCGTACTAATTTATTCTCAGATGGCAGGATTCAGGATTTAGGATATTTTTACCTTATGTGAACTAGCTGATCCAGCTTGTTGCAACAGCAGCACTGAGTTCTGGGTCTGTTCAGCACACACAGCCAGGCTCTGGGCACTGCTGCTCGGTATCAAAGGCTTAGACACCCCTGTGCTGCTCACATCCACAGCAGCTGCCATTATCGACTTTGCTGCTTTGAAATCTCTGACTCCATGCATGAAAGAGCAGTGGTTACCGTCACAATATATCTGTTTTTAGCTCACGTTTGCCTAATTTACTATCTGGACTATTATCACAGAAAGGCTGAGATTGGCAAGGGCCTGTGGAGGTGATCAGGTCTGGCCCCCTGCTCAAGCAAGGCTGCCAGATGCTGTTTGCCCAGGTCCATGCCCACACAGCTTTTGAATGTCTCCAAGGATGGAGACTCCACAGCCTCGCTGGGCACCCTGCTCCAGTGCTCAGTCACTGGACAAAGAACTGTCTCCCAGCACACATTTGTGCCTGGGGCTGTTCCTCCTCAGGTGCAGGACCTTGCACTTCATGAGCTTTCTCTCAGCCCATTTCTCCAGCCATATTGTACTGTTACATAGGAAGCAAATTGTTACAGGATCATTTATTTGCATTAGACTCAGCAGATTAAAACCAGAACTAGAAAAAAAAGTACCTTCTGTAAAAGAAAATTCTGCTATTAGCATAAATTTTAATTAGAATTCAGTACTTTGGGTTTTAATATATATTTCAGAGCTTGTCATCCTCCAAATTTCCTCAGGTATGCTGAATTATTTATACGGTTAATTCAATGACAAACCCTCACCACTTGCCTCACCAAAATATTGCTGCTTTTCATGGCATAGACAGCTGAGTTTCAAGTGGGCAGTGACCTCTCTGATACTCTGCATGCTAAAGGGAAGAGACTGGAGAGGGAGCTAAGATGTTGCTGAACCTCCTCCAACAATTTGAGACCAAAACAAGTCCTGACTTGGCCTTAACTGAGAAGAAAGAAATAGGGAATTTTGATCTGATTTAAACTGGCAGCACAGGATTAGCTCTCCACTGCTGTCCATGGTTTTTCTGAATTCCCGTATCTTTTCAGAAACGAAGCAAGTGACATGCTATCCCTCTTGAAGAGTTCACTTTGCTAATGGATCCACACATTTCTCAACTTTCTGTGAACTGTTCCACAAGCTTTTTGGCAGAATTCACTACACAGCAAAGAGAAAACTTCAAACAAATATTTAAAACTAGATTAACCTACTCATGCATGTCATATTTCTGACTGCCTTATTATTGTGTTCCTCTTGACCATCACTGGAAAGACTAAACACCTCTCAGGAGGAACAGTGATGTATTTTACCACATTACTGCTCTGATGTATTTAGAACCTCAGTGTTCCATCACCACTGAATATATTTCTCACCATGTCCAGGTTACTGCATTCCAGAGCTAGAAAGGTACCACACCTTTCTGCAGAAAGTTGATGCTTGAGCTATTGCGGTTTTCTAAACCCAAACGAGTAAATTATCTTTAGTTTCCACACTTCTTCAAGTACCTGCAGGTTGTGCTTCAGGTTCAATTCACGATGCACATCAGAATGAGTGAACTTCGACCTGACATCCATCTCGCTGAGCCAGTGCTTTCTGTACCCAGCAAGGGACAATTCTGTTTCCAGCCCAAAACTCCTGAGCCCACGCTCAGCAGAGGGCATCCTTACACTTCACTAGCTGCAGGAGCTGGGGACTTTGGGAGCCTAATTCCTGGAATTTTTTCTTTTTCCAATAAACATTTCAGACTGATGATTAAAATGGAGGTGGGGAGCGGGGGAACAGCAGCTACTACGAACCCTGAGGGCAAAAGGGTCTTTGATCACTCTAAGGGCAAATTAGTTAATTTATCATGATCCGATTTTAATTATGTGCAGTATTAATATACCCAAGGTGAAAGAATTAGAGATGCTCTATCAGATTATCAAAAGAGTAGGCCTCCTCTGCCAACACAGAAATATATTAATTGAGCTCTAAAACTGCATGCAAAACTGCTTCCACAGGCAGGCTATGCCACAGCCCAGTGTATCTTATTACCAGGAAGTTTATCTAATATTTAACCCAAATTTTCACGCTTTTGTAGCCTGATCTAATTACTGTTATCTATATTGGCATGTATCACTCAAAATAATTCCTCAGAAGTTCCTGGTGCTAACAAGAAAGGAAATGCTTCTATTCCTGCTCCAGCCCTGTAAAGACTCCATGTAAACTATCAGAACGGTCATTACACCACTGCCTTTTGTAACTAACTGTGAGCACAGTGGAGTATTTCTGTAACCCAAACTGCCTTTCAGGACAAGTTGGATTGTAAATCCCAAGTGGTGGTAAAGCAGAATGAATCCAGAGATTGGTTGTGCCTTCGGCTGCCCAAAAACCTCCCCAGTGAGGTTTTAAAGCACCCTGGAAGACGAGAGTGGTGAAGCACCAGCCCCACTTCCCCAGGATCCCTGTGCTGCCTGGAACTCTGGCAGTCAGGAAAAGCCCCATTCCTGAGAGCATCACCTGTAAGAACCCACTGCAGGTGCAGCTCCAGCTACGCCCCGAGTTGGGGCTCCCTCAGAACCTGTGGATTACTGATGCTCCAGCTCCAAACCACTCCTTGCTCGGAGCCAGGCTGACCCAAAGGGCTGCAAGGTGAGAACAACCTTGAAAAAAAAAGTTTGCCCAGCTCCAGTGCACACGGACACCTACAGAGATCCTGGATGCCTTCTCAAACCATGGAATTTGCAGTCACTGAGCTTTTTGCTTTCGCTTCTGCCCGGGTTGTGAGAGTGAGTTATTGCAGTACCACGTCCCGTGAGGGACAGGGAAGGATAAGCTGGCTGACGTGTGTAAAGGTGATTAGAGGCTGACATGAAGCTGTAACACAATCACGTACAAGCACACTCATTAGCTCTTGTCGAACTTTGAGTGCCTACTTTTGATACAGATTTTTATACCCGAGCCCACGTGACTCGCTCTGGCCCCCATCCACAACAGATTTCAGCTCCTGATTGCATTTAATGTTCCACAACTGACTACTGTACAGGCTCCGGGAAGGTATTTTCTGTGCCAAGAGTATTCTGGGTATTTATATTGAGAACTTCATAAAATCTTTTGTCTGTGCTGAATTAGAGACCCCTGCTGAGGCAATGCTTGTTGAGGCAAGCTAAATTACATGATTTGCTTTTGTGCTGTGGAATACTTGTATTATCTTAAATGTCACGAGCCTGATGCAGTATCAAGTCACAGGATTTGTAATTTTCTAAAAGCAATTTTTTTCTAAATGTTTATTGCAGGAAGACACTTCTCTTTTCTTTCTATTTTCCTTCTGTCTAATTTCAGAGATGAGTTTTCTAAGACAACTCAAATAAACAGCCTTTCAATCAGTCAAGTGCACTGTCCTGACAGTGAACTTCACTAGAAATGTATTTTTTTCTATGAATTGAAGAGATTTCATACTGGAGCAGATAGTTGGCTTTCTCTAATTCATTATCTTTAATGTATTGTGCCAAACAGAATTACCACCAACTGTACTTCCTGGTGGGGTTAAAGATATAGAGCAACAAACTGAAGGGCAAAATTTGCCTTCTGAGAGATGCACATCTCTCTTTGGAAAGCCAAGTGGAAAAGAAATTAAAATGCATTTTAAAAAGAATGTGCCACTTTGCATAACAAATAAGAAATTCCTCATTTCTATTTAGCTTAGTATTCTATACTGCTATGGGTTGCTTCCTTTCCTTCTCCTACCAATTTTAGTCCAGATAATTACATTGTGAGGAGAAATGTGATCTGGGAAGTGATAGAAGCAGTGATTGCATTTAAGCTCTTTTTTTTTTTTAAAGTTTTTTTTTTAACCTGCCTGCACCTGTCCTCTCCATCCTGATCAAATCTGAAACAAACAAATTTAGCAAAATTTTGCATATTTCCTGTTTTTCTTTCTCTGCGATTACATAATTTAACTGTCTTGCCAATAAAACCTATAAAAATGAGTAAATTTGAACAGATGCAAAAGGTGGGAGAAGAGAGAAAGAAGGAAAAGAAAAGCCCAGAAAGCAATGCCAGTGGGCAATACAGGCTCCTGCCAAGGCTGCCTCTGCAGAGGACAGGATTCTGAAATCTCTCTCCCGAATTATCCCAAGACACTCAGGACAAAGATCCCTGAAATGTGATGGGTATCAACTGCATCCAACATTTAGTGGAACTATACTTTAGAAAAGACATCTGAGTTTTGCTGTGTATCCCATTGTCTCGTGCACCTGGAGGCACTGCAAGGTCTAAGGTGAAATCTAGTTAAAAATACGTAATTCAGGGAGACTTTGGAGATACTAAAAACATTTCTCTGTTTAGAAACAAGCAAATTATTATAAAATAGTTACTGCAGGATGATGGGTATAAGCAGCCACACTAGTGATTTCCTTATGCAATATGCTAAAAGAAATAGGAACTTAAAAAGGAGCATATCCTCTCCCATTCCTCAAAATATCATCTGTAATGCCTTAATTTCCTAAAATAAAGCCACGGTGAATTAAATGGGTTATACGTGTCTATTAGGGGGATTATATATTGTAATCACAATTACAGGTCTTAAAATAAAGCTATTTCTAATCCCTCCAAAAGATGCTTAATAATGATTAGATTACTGAGGGACTGATTAAGGGAAGATATTAGCTTTAAAAGCAGCCACAGTGAGCAAATTATGTAATCCAAACACGGTTTGGAAAACAGGAACACTTTCCAATTTAAAGAGATCTTAAAAGTGAGTCAATGCCATAATCCTCTTACTTTTCAGTTAAGATTTCTTTTTAAAGAGAAATGAAAAAAAAACCAAAACCCCCCCAAAAAAGATAAATAAGAGACTTCCAAGTTTTCTCAGCAAAGTAGCCTATGCACCACGGTAACCCTAACCAGTTTCATAATGAATCATAGAACCACAGGCTGGGTTTGGGTTGGAAGAGACCCGAAAGCTCATCCCATTCCAACCCCTGCCATGGGCAGGGACACCTTCCACTATCCCAGGCTGCTCCAAGCCCCTCCAACCTGGCCTTGGACACTGCCAGGATAAAGATCTAGTTAAGCCCATATCTTGATTTGACGTGTGATGGTAAGGACAAAAGCAGGTGAATTTCCCAGTGTTACCTCAGATCACTCACAGCTCCACCTGAACAGCCCTAAGAGGAGAAAGCAGCTTTGGAGTCTCTCTCCTCTCGCTGCTCTGAAATCACATCTTATTTATGCCAGTAATCCACACTGACATCTCATTTAAAATCAAGATTTGTAAGTCTAAAAGAGAGGGGGACTCATCTGCCTCTTCTAGGAATAAACCAACTAAAGGCCATTAATCTAAAATGGAAAGAAAATAATAAGTAAAATCTTTCATTTTTCTCTTTCTGAACTATGGTATGGAGTTTGCATTGTGGCAGATAATAAGACAAAGCAGGACAAATGGGAAACTCTCTGGAGTCAGTGGCAATGCTCTTCTTGACATCCATAAAATGAAGACTTGGCCCAAGGCCTTTGAATCTGATTGTGAGATACAATTGCAATAAGAATGGCTGAACAGGGAAAAAGCTCCAAAATATGTTAAATCTGCTGCCACAGAAGACAGGAAATGATAGTTCCCTTTCAGTGACACGCTGAAGGAACTGTATTTTAACAACATGCAGAGATGGACAGAAAGGAAGGAGGTTCAACTGCCCAGAGCAGACCTCGTTTAGGCAAAAAAAAAAAGTATTTTTAGCTACCCTATTCCCTTCTGAAAGAACAGCTTGTGAGTTCTCTACTACCCCAGAACTACTTGCTTATGTTAACAGAGCAATGTTGGTAATGGAGCAGCAAATAAGTTCAACACTTTGCTGCAAATAAACTCAGCTGAGTTTCAAATGAAAAGAGTGACTGGGAGGAGAGGCAATTTCTTTAACTTCCAGTAAACTTGCATTTTATGTGAAACTTGGGGTTCTGGTAACTAGCTAGGTCTTTAATATTGTCTCCCATAGTACAGCTCAGCTTTCTCTAATGAGAAAACTTAATTTTATCTGTTCCTTTATATACAGAGTCACAATTACATAAAGGTGCAGCTTGAAGCACAGAACGCACATCCCTTCCAGCCTCTCCATTCCTGCACACTCCCCTACAAACACAGAGGTCACAGGACACGTTCCTGGCCGGGTGTGTAGTGAACCAGACATGCACAGAGCAGCACATCTTAGGCAGAGGCAGGACTGCACTCGAAGATATTAAGCATTAAGTGATTAACATTTTATCCATTTGTGAGTTTTGTTGTCGTTCTCGTGACTGTGAGTTTGACAAACTGGCGGTCAGCACAATGCCTCTGTCCTCACAGCACACATGGGAAAGGACCCCATGACATCTCAGAGAAATCTGAACCCCAAAATATAATCAAGCAAACGGCAGCAGCACAAATCACCAGGGCAGGGGAGAGCCGAGAGCGCTGCAGTGCCACAGCCCGTGGGGAGCTGCGTGCAGGACACACAGCGTGGCTCCACGTCTCTCTTTGGTTCCTCAGGAATGCCTGGCGAGCTTGTGGAGAAACAGCAGCTGAACAGGTGTTGAACAGCACCTGAGCTCCCTTACACAAACATTCTAAGGGGAATGTAATAAGGATGAGACTATTAAGAGCAGGAATGATCATTGAATTAAAGTGCTGAGCAAAGGGTCAGAAGACAAGAGATTCATTTCCGCCTTTATCATAAAATCCCCATGTGAAAACCTGTGGGTCAAAGGGACTTCTCAGGTTGTTTGGATCTTGGATCAAGCTTAAATTTTCAAACTGTTTACACTCACAAGAACCAATGACCAGTAACCTCTCTAGTCTCTGGAAAAAAAAATTAGTTAAAATGCAAACACTGAGAACATCTGAAGAGTTCTCCCCTAAACCTTTCCAGCCTTCAGCTAGACCAACTAATTTCCTTTCAGGTGCTTTACTACGGTAAACCAAAATCCATGCAACTTGTGGGATAATGAAATATACAACTCTGCATTAATTATTAATTCATAATATTTTATGTCTGTTGTATGGCAATTCTCTCTGTATTCTTTGTCTTTGATGAGCTACTGTTTGCCTTCCTTGAATAAGTTTTACAATTCTACAATTTTTCATTAGGATGAGCAGCTGAATACTGTCACTGGTCATTTTTTCCCCTGCTTGCCTGTCTGTTTTACAAATGCAAAATAATGTCCTGGATAGATAAATAAGCCTCTTGTTCCAGTATTTCTAATAACATTTCCAATCTTCTTCCTTTCTTTGAGGAAATTCTAATAATACATTCATTTTCAAATTTCCCTTTATAATCTTCAAAGCCTGTAAAAACTGCAAATCTAAGCACTTCACCTTTTAGTTTCTTACACTGAATATCAACACAAGTTTAGTGGGTTTTGTTGTATACTTAAATGCCAATTAATGTACTTTGGCAGTTAGATTCTGCTCTTTACAATTTAGTAACAGCTATAAAGCAAGTTTCAGTTCTCTGAAACAGAATTAGCTTTAGAACTTCTAAAATACTTTTGTAAGCACTGAGCATGTGAAACCAAGGAAGTAACACAGGATTTACAAAAAAAACCCCTAGTTGATGATATTCAGGTGGGGTTAATATCATGTAATCAAAACCAAATACACCTGTTTCTCAGTTTGGGACTCACAAACAGTTTCTAAACCCTGAAATCTTACGTAAAATTAAAGCACTCATCTTAATGACAATTTTACTCTTGATACAGCCCAATGTTGCTTTGCAGTTTTAGGAAATACATTTATAAAATATTTATCAATCAGCAAACAGCAGATGTTTTCTTTAGATTAATTACTGGCCAAGGAAAAGGGAAGGAGTCTCAAGGAAGAAAGCTGTGTGTGATGTTTGGTTTATAACAGAGAGCAGAAGCACATGAAAAAGAACCTATGTGACTTACTAAAAACATTCTATTGAAAGGAATAAGAAAGTTCCTTTAAACAAAGGAGCAAATTAACCAATCTTGTTTCAAAAGCACAACATCTCAGAACTGCTTTCAGGCCACCGTGGAAGGCTCTGCAAAACCAGAAAAACATCTTTGAAGGGAAGCACGAGGCACAGACTATATTTAATAGAAATATGCCTGATAAAGGGCAGGGAGAATAGAGCAGGGATGCCAGCCCCTTACCATACATGCCCGTTCAGCACACCTCACCCAGCCCTTCAGAGCCTGGCCCGTGAACTGTGCAGTGTGCCAGCCGGGGACAGCCTGGCAGAGGCTGTGTGCCAGCCGGGGACAGCCCGGCAGGGGCAGTGTGACAGCCCGGCAGGGGCTGTGCACAGGACAGGACAAGGTCAGCACGGTGGCTCTGCCAGCTGCTCCGAGGGGCACACGGCCTCAGGGAGCTCCGGTGCCACTCCCGCGCCCCAGGAGCCCGCAGAAGGCAGCTCTGCCCGGCCGGGCCGTGCTCCCCACCGCGGGCTTGGGCAGCACCGAGCCTCCCGCCCGGGGGTCCCTGCGTGTCCCGCACGGCCACAGCACCCTCTCCTTTGCTTGGGGAGAAATGTGACACCCGATAGCAGAGCCAGCCACAGCCCTTCTGCAGGACAGTGGCTCCCGAAGCCGGTGCGTGCAGCTCTCCGGGGCCGGGGATCGAAAGGCTTTGCTCACCTCCCTCGTTATCCTTGTTGTCGGCACAGGCGGTTTCCATGGCGACGCTGCATCCCGGCCCCCTCCAGCCGCTCTGGCAGACGCACTGCCAGCTGTTCTGGCCCAGCGTGCACCTCCCGTTGCCATTGCACAGGTCCGGGCAGCCATCTGGGAGGACAAACGGACAAGGTGAGCCCAGGGCACTCCCACCCCGCTGCGCTCAGGCCGTGTTACTGTGCAGACAAAAAGGCTCGGTCCTGCCACCGGCAGGAACACTCTCGGAAAAGGAAGGGGACACCTGGAGAAGTGGGGATCTCGCTCAAGCCGAAGGGAGGAGGAGCCCTACCTGCTGTAACACATGTTTTAAGAACCCTGTTAAGGTCCAGACCTCGAGTTGATAGAAATGACAGTCTGCTGACAGAAGATGTCTCCTATTTTCCCCACTGTATGTGTGTGCACACACGAGGGAAAACAAGCTCGTCAACGCTTTTTCTACTGAGTGTTGCATCATTCTCCAGAACGTGTCTAAATACAAAGTTTAAATAAATACTCTTGAAAATATTTTCCTTCGCTGACGGTAATTTGAGAATACCTACTTATTAAACACTAAGTTTACTTATATTTTGGTGTCACATCTTACACTTTCTGAAAAACATATTAGAAGAGATATCCCCCCAAAGATGTATGTTTTGGATTGACTATGAATATGACATGACTTATTGTATAGCAAGAGCCAAATCAGGAACAAAAATATTAATTAGCCAAGCTGCTTACATGTTCTAACAAATGTCCATAGGTGATGGAATACCTCGACTCCTTTTCCTGGAAGTAAATGAGTCTCAGGAGACACTGCTGTACCTTACTGAATATTCATTACGAAAAAGGGTAAGAAAGCCAAACTGCAGCCTTGGTATATACAATCCATCAACACCCAATCCACACAAGCATGAGTATTTGTCTGTGGGGTGACAGAAGATTTGAGGCCTGCAGCAAACCTGTCACAGCACCTCTTCATGAGTCTGAGCAGCAGGAGAAGGCTGTGTTACCTGACAATAGGTGTGTGTTTTTAGAAACCTGTTCAGAAAGCCACAGCTCTGAGTTTGCCTCCTCCTGCTCCTCCCAGCTGTCTTGGCTGTAGCCAGGTAAAGTCAGAGAGCAGTTTCTCTGACCCCAGACTCATTCTCGCAGTGCTGCAGGAGTTTCAACAAAGTGATATCCCTGGAACTCGCACAGCTGGTATCACAATAGGTCAAAGACTATTCAGTTCATGTTACACAGAAAGCTGTTGGCACACAGAAACAAGTCCTATTAAGTTTTATCTCAGTTCTGTAAGAAAAATAGAGCACCCCTTTCCCTTAAATTTGAGGTTATTTTGCCACTACATATCTTAGCTTAAAAAATTCAGTTACTTTTGCAGCACAGGGAATAGATTTTCAAGACATTTAGTTTATCTCTTTCATTTGTCAGGTTGTTTGAATCACCAAAATGATAATGTTTGAGGGGAGGCATCACAGTATAGGACAAATTATTTGTTTTAAAGGAAAAACAAATAGTAATTGTGAATACACACACCCGGCTGGTTTTATACCGAGGCACCGACGAGAATTAAATCACTGAAGCAGTTTGCCTTGCAGCGTTTGAGCAAGATGAAAACATGAACAGCAGGGAGCTAGCAAAATCCCTGAAAAGTTTTAAGTGCAGCTGGGGATTAATGGACATGACTTTGCGTTTAGCAAAGAGAGGGAAGGCAGCATCACTGCCACGGACATGGTGTTGCTAGGAAACACGATGCCACCTCCTCAGAGCTTATTTAACTGCAGCCTTCCAAAGACAGGCTTGGTGTTTGAATAGCATAAATATCAGAAGGAAGGGAATGAACAGCAGTAGACTACAGTAAGATCCAAGTGCTTGGACAATAATGTCTTCCTGAAAAGATCTATTAAGTTAATGACGAATTAGCTTCGAAACAGCTTTAAGTAATGGACAACTAATTGGGTATTTTGCATGGTTATGTCTCCGTACATGCCTACGTGCATAAATGTTTTGCCTTTCTTCAAACAAATATCTATATATCATTCTAGTCTGTTAGACCAACCAGAAAACAGAGCTCCATCATGATGTAGTAATAACCATTTTTCTTCTAAAAAAGGCTTATATTTAGGAATTACATTGACTATCTCTATTTAACTCTTCCTACCTGTGCATGTGAGCAGCAATTAGAACTGATGAACATCCTCTGCACACACAGGGTTTCCGCGTATCTCATGGGCTTGGTGTCCATCAAGGGCTTTGGAGACGGGACAAGGTGACAAAGTGCCTGCCTGAGGAGCCTTCAGAGCCCCAGCCAAGGCTCAGTGGCACAGCTGGACAGATGGCCTGTGCTGGACACGCTCACTGCAGGAAGCACACCCAGCACTCGGTGCTCTGTCAGAGCCTGCTTTCCCTCTGCAGCCACACTCAGCAGTGTGCTGCCTCCTGGCTGGCTGGGGAATTCTCCCAGAGCCAGGCAGGCACAGGCACAGAGGGAAGGGCTACCAGCATCTCATCTCACGGAGCAATCCAGCGCGGGATGAAGCTCTCAGTCACCGCACAGAAAAGGGCCCTTCGTGCTAAGCAGACAGGTTGCTATTCCTGGTGTGTAGAGAAATTCTCCTCATCTTTTCCGTTACAGCATGCTTAATGGAAAATGTCAAGAAGCAAGGTTAAAAAAGAAGAAAGTGCTTGTTTAAAGTGCTAGATTGACAACCTATTTATTCACAGAACAGGCAGAGTACAGGCAACAGCAGTTCGAGTGTCTCACACTCTTCTAGCTGCTGCTAAAGGTGAAACACTAATGCAGCCTCCCTCCTCTCTATCTTCAACTTGCCTGTGGGATTGGAGGTTGGGAGCTTCAGTACAGGTACATATGAATTTACAATTAAAACAGCAAGAGAGATTTCAGTACATTTTCCAGTGGTGCATCAGGAATCTGTGATGAGCATATGAGAGATGTCAGAGTAAGAATCACTATGAATAGCAAAAACCATAATATGGATTGTGCTTGGTTCAAAAATGGAGTGTTGGATGTATTTACAAGAGAATACTCCCAGGCTTCATCTACAGGGAAATTATTCTGAGATTAAATTGTAAGGTGATTAGTTCATTTTCGAACTTGGCAAATTAATTTCCAGTATCTAGGCAGTACATCAAGAATTCTAATCCAATTTTGGATAAATTCTGCACAGAGTTCCTTTTCACTCTGGTACTCCTAAACTTCAGGTATACAAATACACATATATAGATTTTCTATTGCATAAACTAATTTAAACTTCAAACCAAACATTTTAAGTAAACTAAAACATAAAATCTGCCCAACTAATTTGTGGTTTCAGGCAGAATCATCAGAACTCCCACTCATGGTGGGGCAAATCCTTATGGAAAAAAAGGAAGGGAAAGGGCAGCCAGGGAAAGAGAAGTTAGAGAAACCTTGCTCTTTTTAGTGTTTCCAGACTCTGATGGAAGAAGTAGCCTCTTAGTATAATTAAATGAAAAAGAATATGAGAGATGAAGGAAAAAAAAAATAAACTCTAAGTGGTATCTCAGAACCACTTAGAGAAAAGGATGATGCTTTTAGCCTCTGCTCAGTTTGTACATGGAAAAATAGAAGTAAATGAAGAGCTTGTGTCTTTTGAGGCCTTCTGATCCTATGCCATCACCCATTTATTCTCCAAACAGCATCTTCCAGCAGAGTGCGCTCCCAGCAGCTCTCCCCATTTAGTGCACATGTGCACAGCTACAATCTGCAATAGGATATCTCGTGTTTATCTTTCCGCAAGACCTCATTTTACACATCCTGATCCCAAGCCTGCTGGCAGGCACTGGAGCCTTTCCAGTGCCTTCGGCTGAGGCTGGACCAGGTGGTCCTGTGGGTGAAGAAGCCCTGCAGTGAAGAGTGTGCTGCAGCACAGCGTTTTCTCACTCACAGGATGCACACGAGTTTCAAGGGGAACATTTAAATTACATTTCAATCCTCCTCTTCTCATTACAGCTGTTAACTACAGAACTGTAGCAAATAAAAGTAGTCTGGGATATGATGGTACCTAAAGAATTTAGAGAAATGACATAAAAGCAGTAATGACAATAGCCTGTTTAATTTGGATTTTAGAGGATAATCACTGTTTTCATATTTTCTGTTCACTCCTTCAGTGAGCTGCTGGTATGCCTACAGCTATCTAGCAAATAATAAATGAGGTACATAGAATGAGGTACCTAGCAACATTGAAAATAAAATTATGCTTTTTATTTGCTATTGTTATTTTTTAATCCTTCAATTCCAAAGCCTGCAGGGCTTAGTTAAAGCCAAAGAAAGGGCATACAAATAAAAATGACACATGGTGTTACGGTAGGCACACGCACAAGTCATTTTCTGCAGAGTAATACTTTAACTGAAATAAACTCAGACTCCAAACACGTAACTAAACACATGTCAGTGAAACAGAGTGTTGGTTGAGTGAGAGGTGAGGCCCCTGTGAGTGAGTCTGGACAGCTCCAGAACAGGCTGGAGCCATGCACAGGCACCAGCCCAGGTCTCTGACGCAGGGTAGTAACACTGATTGACAAATTGCTCACAATGAAGCCAGCTCTCAGTGCAGCACAAAGCTCAGTGTCACTGCTCACGGGCCACAGCAGAGCTGCTGCTTTCCAGAGAGGGCTCACACGGAGCAGGAGCTTCTCCGTGGCACTGAAGTGTTTGTCACCAGCATGCTCTGACTGGCTGCCTCGCTGCTTCTTTTTTTCCTTTTTATTTTTAGAGAAAACATCTTGTTTAAAACTGCTCAACACCCTAAATGTTTCTTTAAGCTACACATCAAACAAAGGAGTAAAGAATAAATATCTACTTGCAGATGTGCTGTGCAGATGAACACATGCCTGAGTTAGAACTACAGACTGGCCCAGCTACAATTTTGTTTATTGAACAGGCTGAGAAAAAAAGAAGGGCCAAAAGGTATGTTTTAAGAGCCGTGAAATCCTCCACTCCAATACCTCCGGTGCAGACAATTATGAAATTTAAGTAAGATTCCTTAAATTGCCTGGGATCTGTTTGTCATAACAGAATTTCCCCCTAAATTCTATCTACTATCTAAAATTCCAGTCTTTTATACATAAAGGCAGGAACTCAGGGAGCACCCAGCTCTCCAAACAAAACAGAGAAATAGGAGAAAAAAAAAGTGCGACTGTTTAGAAAAGAAGTAAAGCTCACAGAAAAGGGAACTGCTGGTATGAAGAAGTAAGTCTCAAGGAAAATCACTTGCCCCATTCTGAAGAAAAAGAACAATAAAAAAGATACAGAGACACAAACACAAAAGCAAAAAGAGAGGGAAGCTCATGATGCAATACAGGTCACAAACATTTGAGATTGAAGAAAACCCCAGGAGTGCAAGAGCTTCACGCCTTGATAACAAGGGACTGCTCACAGAACATTCCATGTTATCCAACTTCATGTTATGTGACTCCAGCAGAGGGGCTCCTGTGACTTCAGGGCGGGGGGGCAGTGACACCCTCGAGGTCTCCCTCTTGTGCACAACCACCAGAATTCTCTGTCACCAGCTTTTGGTGTGACCCTCTACAAGCTGCCAACAGCTGGGCAGGGAGAAGAGGGGGGACAGCTTGTGCTACACTGTCCCGAGACTTGAGGAAACCAAACAGATCCATAACCAAAAAATCCATGTCTGCTCACAGCGCTGAGTATACACACAGAGCTTCAGCCCAGCCCAGAATCTGGGCTCCTTATACATAGAAAAGACAGCTTCCAGAAGGAACGGAGACTGCCTTATGGGGAGTTCAGTCATCACACTGAGAAGCCTCTGCAATGCTGAAGTCCAAGTGCTCTGTGGCAGCCAGGCAGGGTTCTGTCTGCGCCCCAAAACTGTTAATGTGAGCACAGAGACACCTCGCCTCCTGCACAGAACCCGACGCCGCGCCCCATGGCTTCACCAGGATCAGGTGGCAAGTTTCAGTTGAGCACCAGCATGAGCAAAGAAGTGATGTGAAATGTAAGTTAAGACGCTGCTGCAGCAGAGCCCCACAGTTCCTTCCAGAGGCCAAGCAGGTTATTTGCTGAAATTTTGAGCAGGAGCTAAAATTTGACCCTACCAGCACATTTGAGTTACACAGTGTATTCTTTTCAAACAAGACTCATATCCAACTCCTATTCATATACCCAATAAAAAGATATATAAAAGATGCAGTAAAATTTGTATTTAAGATAGCTGGGTGTTTCAAATTAATCTTACTGTAACAAAATCCATTTACAATATAATTCCAGGTGAAATTGCATTCATAAAAGTACTACCACAACCATAATCTTTTATTGTATTAATGTTTCTGATATCACATACAAGCACTGGCACCATCCTTCGTAATATGCAATATCCTTTCTGAGAAAGAAGCCTTCTCAAGCTGGATTTATCTCTAAAATAACGTCTATATAAATAGTTTTGTGGGAGCGTAATGATAAAGTGACCTATCAGACAGGGTGTGTAAATTCAGTCAATTGAAGGGCAACAAGCAAAACACTGACTTCATGTTTAAAAGAATATCTAACCTAATTACAATGTAATCTAGACTTAATGCAATTTAGGATTTTTGGAGGAAGACATTCTCAGTTCAGTCATTAGCTTCAAAATACTTTTTTTCACAAATCCTCCACATATGGAAGAGGAATGAATTCCATTACTCCTTAGATGAGAACCTCCACATATAGATAAAAAAATAAAAATCACTTATTACACACTTTTCCTTCAATTGCTAATTGCATTTCTTTGACCATAACTCCTTTAACATACAAAAAAACTTTACCAAACAGAACAGCTCCCCTTCTGTCAGTGCTACTTAATAGCAGTTTTCATCAGTATTTCAAATTCAGTAATGTGAGGGAATGGGATTCGTGCACACACACACACACGAATACACAAGTAGGGAGCTGCAGTGAGAGCAAGCAGATGCTCTAAACTGCTTAAGCAGCTCAATACACAGCAGAAGGTGCACAGCAAGGGCACTGAGTGCTAACAGCCTGGCCAGTGGCACAGGGGGGTTGGAGGGAGTTTGTCCTACAAACTATGGGCCCGAGTCTGATGTCTGACCTCACAGCCACCCCACTCTGAAGGAGAGGTTGGACCAGTCGACCTCCTGACATCCCTTCTAAACTGAATTATCTATGATCCTTTTGGTTTTAGAGCTTTATATTTCATAACTCTCAGGGCAAGGAATCCCAGTTTTCTCAGGCATTATTAAAATATAATTGCTTGCTATTCATTAGATATTAATGCCTGCACAGAATTCATAATTTAGCAATTAACTTGCAGGTATGCAAATGCTGATCCCGTGTAAGTGTGCACGTTATCTCTAACAGAAGAAGAAATATGGGCCTTAACAGCAGCAGGCAGTTTCCTGTATTACTGCGTGGCAGGTTAGTACGTTCTGTCCCTTAAATTTGGTCCAGAACTTTGGAATCCCTTCAGGGTGAAAAGCACCCTATAGACACATGCATTATATTTTGCAGCTGATCTTCTTAAAGCATTAATCACATCAATTCCATTAAATGGCTGCACACTGCATGGCTTCGAACTCCAGAGTTCCAACATTCCAACTGCCCAAAAGAAACATCCAAAGAAAGTGCCAGAGGAAAAAACCAGAAGTTTTTATGAAGTATTGTGGAATAGTTTGGAATGAAAAATAGTAGCAATACACTAAATGCTTCTCATACGCCTTCTGGCTTGCAGCAATCCTAAATCTTCTTGATATTAAAATATGATTACAAGTGACCAAAAATAATGGGTATTTGAATATTAAAATAAATATATCTCACGTGTTTGTTAAGGCTAGAATTTACGGAGTTTGAATATATACAAATATAAAGTATGAAATAATGCTCATGACCTAGGAGCAGTATTCCACCACATAGGCAATGTATGCAAAACAAATTAAAATAGATAAGCAATGTATTCTGAGTTATGTGAGTATTTGTGTATGCTGAGTTGTTTGGCAGATACAGGATAGAGGATGAATATTTCAGTACGTAAAATATACTTTATAAACATCCCTTTAATTCTAAAGTGCAAGGCACCATTCTGCATCCCTTGTCAATATACATAAGCCTCATGAATATCATGCCATTTTCCAGTTTTTATATCTACCAACTGCACAAATAACTAATAAAAGCTGCAGAAATAAAAATGTAGTGTTCACAAATGAACTGGTTTAAATCCTGCATGCATAAAACAGTTCTCTTTTTGTTCCTTTTTTAATCTGTCTACATGGCGAAGGAAGAAACCTCATAATCCTTCAGATATAGCCAGTTGCTTTGATATTTAAATTCTAAATAAATCTGTGAAAATGATTTTGATCTACAAGGGAGATCATCTTCTCCATCTCACCCCCAAGAAAGCCAAGAGTATTTAATCTGCTCTTGGAAGAAATTTGGAAGAGAAACGAGCTCTTTAAGATCTGCTTGCTTTACATGAAACATATTTACTACCAGGCAACCGATGGCTCTGCTCCTCCCCTTGCCTCACTAGAAGTGGCCTTAATTCTCTGGAACGAATACTTAAGTCTTTCTGCTGCTGGGCAGAGCATTTATCTTCCATTTCTCTGTTGAAGCCATCAGAAGCACCAACGAGACTTTTAACTCGATTGCCTTGCACCTATATTTGACAGTTTTTAAGCCGTCCTGGGGCAGGCAGGTTGTCACTTCTTACACTGGGACTGTGTTCCAGCAGCACTTAGGAAGAGAAACACAAGGTAAGGGAGTGGGAGATGCAGCCATGAAATCTAGAGATCACTCCACCTCAGCTGCAATAGGATTGTGTGACCAGGACAACCAGTATACTGAATTAATAAACTTCATTCACTGATGCATGTCAAGCAAAAAGGTGCAGAGCTATGTATTGTCAGGATATTTGCTTTAGTTTAAAGAAAACAAAACAACCAAACAAGGAAAAGCAGAAACAAAGACCAGTTAAAAGGATTTTCCAATAACTACTACTGCTACTACTAATAATAATAGTAATGAAAATCTAAAGTCTATGCAAGAGACATCTAAAAGACAATTTGCTACAGTTTTGTGTAATCAACTCTTTCTTTGCAATGCTGAAGATACTGCTTGAGTAGCTCATAGTATCTCTAAACATAACAAAGACATGCCAAAGAAATTTTTCTTTTCTATCCAGGTTATTACTTATCTTAGAAAAGTTCCAGGGGAAAGGTACCAGAGCACGAGATTGCCCTGAAGGCCAGCATTAGTGACCCTCATTGTTCAAATAAAATCATAATTTAAGTTACCACACTCTGCCTGTTTCCCATAATTTCGATTGGGTATGGAGTCACCGTCCATTGCTTATGGCTCAACTGCCACCACGTTTCGAGGAACACGTTAGAAACATATTAATTAGGCTTTCCTTTAGCTAATGAGCATTTGTTCAGAGCTGTGAACCCGAGCAGTGTGCAGCCCTTTCCCCCTGCTCAGCACCACGGCGATCCTGCCCGGATGGAGCTGCAGAGGATTTCCAGCAGCTCCCACTCGTGTGCCACGAGCAGCTGACAAGAGAACACCTCGCAACATCAGAATGGCCCCCGAGCTTTGATGCAGTTTGACTCTGTGAGATCTCACAGATCACAATCAAGCAAACAGAACCTGGGGACAGCTCTGGCTTTCAGGGTAAACACGTACGTGGGAACATGCTTAATCAGGCACAGTGCATATCCAATTCACTCTAATAACTGCTGTAAGCAGTCAGGAAGTTTCTGCAAAAATCCTTTTTAACGGTGTCACTCACTGGAAAAGCTCTCCTGCAGTTTAGTGACACAGCCTTGCTCCTCAAGGTACAAATCTGTCAACACAAGACTTTTCTGTGGCTTCTCCAGCATGCACACCTGCTTCTCCCTCTGAAGGAAACCACTCTAATCGTAATTATTTCCTAGGCTGGACTGAAGCTGCCTAATTCAAGTAAGGGATCAGTAGCAGTAGCCCTGTGAAAGTTCATCTTTAATAAACCTATAATCTTTAGTCACAGGACAAAAACCCAGAAGCAATACTGAAGAGAGCCGACATTTTCCTTTTCACTTCACTGTCGTTTGTTCACTTTTGAGTGACATCTCTCCTCAAATTTCATAACATCTTTATCTCAAGCATTACAATACAGAAAACGAACTAAAGAATTAAGATCTGGGGACATACTCTGCAAATAACTTTATGAAATCTCCCATTTAGTATCAATAGGAACGCTCACCTTAAGAAATCAGAAACACTATATACAGCTTGCTAGGAATTTTTAAAACTGAAGTGTTTTATCTCAGAAATTCTGACAAAAATCCTTAATAGAGTAGGGGAAACTGTAACTATAAAAGCTGAGTAAATAGATGTAGTCTTCAATGGAAGGCACGTGAGTTAAATCCCTCCAGCTCTGCTGAATAAATATTTCCCTTTACAAAGCATCTCATACTTTAAACTTTCCATGCAGTAATGCTTTTAAATTAGTTAATGAGGATCTTAGGAATTTCATGGTAACTAGAAACACAAATACTGGTCAAAGACGACAGATTTTACTCAGCAAATTCTTGGTGTCTGGAAGATTGAAAGATTAAAAGTAATGGAGATAGAATTAGATTGTAATAAGCATTCTCTTAATTGTATTAAAAAAAACCAAAACTGTCATGTGGTATGGAAATATTAATTTAAGGAGACATTTCAGTGTATCCAAAAAGTCTGCTGAGTGATATTTCATAGCTAATTAACCCTTCTGATTAAGTATATGAACTACTGTTCGTAATTAAGGGTGGGCCTAAGTGATTTTGATTCACGTTTTTACTCAGCGCATCCAACAAAAAATTCCAATGAAAAATCACAAAGCTGATAACATCTCCAGGCCCCTCGGGATCTGAACGAGGGAAAGCTGCAACAGCAAGGTAACGCTTAGATATCTATGGAGGTTTTTCATTTCCCTTTCTACCCTGCAAGAACAACACGGGCTGGGCGCTGTCTGGGTTTCTGGTCCACTCCACCTCTGTGAGGAATTTGGCAGGAACAAGGAGTGCAGAGCCATTTACACAGGCTCAGCACTGGCTGTGTAACACAGCTCACCTCTGGCTGTGTAACTCAGCTCAGCCCTGGCTGTGTAACTCAACTAAACCCTGGCTGTGTAACTCAGCTCAGCCCTGGCTGTGTAACTCAGCGCAGCCCTGGCTGTGTAACTCAACTAAACCCTGGCTGTGTAACTCAGCTCAGCCCTGGCTGTGTAACTCAACTCAGCCCTGGCTGTGTAACTCAACTCAGCACTGGCTGTGTAACTCAACTAAACCCTGGCTGTGTAACTCAGCTCAACCTTGGCTGTGTAACTCAACTCAGCACTGGCTGTGTAACTCAACTAAACCCTGGCTGTGTAACTCAGCTCA